>JAFVLL020032080.1:0-18787 GCA_021397915.2 Tor tambroides | reverse complement strand
CCTTTAAAGTTGTCCAAATGAAGTTCTTAGCAATGCATATTACTAATTAGAAATTATGTTTTGATATATTCACGGTAGGAGATTGACAAAATATCTTCATGGAACATGATCTTAATATCCTAATGATTTTTGGCATAAAAGAAAAATTTATCATTTTGACCCATACAATGTATTTTTGGCTATTGCTACTTAAGACGGCTTTTTTGCTCCAGGGTCACATTTGTGTATAATTCTAATTCCTCATATTTCCCATGGTTCCCTGCAGAGGAAGGTGATCCGCTGGCTGTTGAATCACGATCCGGCGCTGCGACCGACGGCGGTGGAGCTGCTGAAGAGCGATCTTCTCCCTCCGCCTCAGATGGAGGAGTCCGAGCTTCACGAGGTGCTGCAGCACACTATGGCTAACGTCAGCGGAAAGGCCTACCGCACCATGGTCAACCAGCTCTTCTCCCAGAACATCTCGCCCGTCACAGACTTCACTTACGACATCGACATCCACAAGGTAGAAGAGCTCAGTGATCAAGACTTTTATACTGCTGGAGTTACATTAGCCAATAGAATTTGAGGACCTGTGTGATGTCAGTGCAAAAGAAAAGTCCTTTTACAGCCAATTTAGAAGATTGATAATGGTGACAATGTATCATTTCACAATACAAAAATACAACATGTATTGTGTGTTTCAATATGAAAGTTTAGATGAATGTTTTTGAATTTAGCTGTTTTTTTTTATTAATTAATTTTAGAGTTAGTTTAAGCCACGTATGAACAATGATCAATGCAGATACAAAGAGCACGTCAAATACGGTAAACCAGGAATCTCACACATTTAAGCTTTAGTAATTATTATTAAATTAAAAATAAATGTTATTTAATAACATAAGAGTTAAAACTTTTAAAATATTTAAATAAAATGTAAAAAATAAATTATTATTAATAAATTAAAAATAAAATACATTATTAAATAAAGTATAAGATTTAAAACTTTACAAAAGCAACATAATTTTCTAATTTTAGTTTAGCTAAGAGACTTGAATATTTCTGTTCTAAGGAACAGTTTTGTTAATTGTCTATTGTATGTATTAGAAGTAATAATTAAATCTTACCCTTTCTACTCTTTTTATTTATTTATTTTTTTTAAAAGTATGATATATCAAAACAAATCATAACATACAAAGCATACATAAATCGTGCATGGTTACACCCCTAATGAATGATTATGAAGACAAACGTTTATTTTTTTAGAATAAAGTCACTGATGAATTAAGAATTAAGAACATGAATTAAGAGAAAAAAATAGTGTCAACATAAATTAAAATCTCTTAAAGCTCAATTTCTACTTTAAATTTAAAAATTTTAGAAAATGTAGAAAACTGGGTCTTAAATTTAATTTCTGGTTTCAGATTTTAAATAACTCAAATTATGTTTTCGCAATAAAAATAGTCAAAACAAGCTGGCATGGCGTTAAAACAGACAATCGAACAAACATGAATTAATCTGGTTCATAATAGAAATAAAAATTATTACTTGAAATAAAATAAACTTCAACTGAATTTATTTTTTTTAAAATTCTGTTTCATTTTTAGCTAATTTCCAAGGCGACATTTTTAATTTTCATTTAGTTTAACTTATTAAAATAACTGAAACTAAAAATGAATAATAACTATATAGACATATTTAATAAAAAACAAAAATGAATAAATAAAAGACATGAACACACAACAAAATTACAACTTGAAAATTAAAGTGAAAACAGAAAGTACCATTAATAAATCTGATAATAGAATACTAAACTAACACTGAATCAGAAATAATCATTAAAGCTTAGTTTGTAGATGCATGAGTGTGTCCACACCAGCAGGTGTCACTGTGCCATTATTTATCCTCACCCTGTATGATCTCCATCAGTGACTCTGTTTGTCTGCAGGGCAGTTTTCATCTCAGCACTGCTAAACTCCAGCAGTATGTGTATGAGACGGTCACCAGGATCTTCAGGCGACACGGTGAGAAACAGCAAAAGATTCATGTATTCATGTAATGCTGGAGCAGGAGTTACGATTTGCATTAAAAAATAGGATGTTGGAAGACATAAAAGCAATAAAACATCTTATAAAGCGACCCCTCGACCACAGTAAAATCACAGTGACATATGGCCTCTTGTGTTTTACCACTTTACTAAACAAGACCAAAATATCACCCTAATCTAAAAGATCCCTAAAAGACCTCATGCAAAGTGCAGCAGTTTTGCATTTGGTGCAGTGGTGTTTATTATAGAGCTCTTAAGTGATTACAGTTGTAATCTAACTGATTACATGATGTGTACATTGATTAATTAATCCCAAATGAATTGCACGTCAATTTTGGCTGAGAAATTAGCCACCAAACAATCAAAGAAAGTCATTATTGTGTGAAATGAGAAAAGCATTGAATAGACATTACAATAAATAGTTTTGCAAAGAACAAATGCATAAGTAATGATAATAAGTGGCTATTAATGTGTTTTTAAAAAATGAATATTGAAATATAAAATGATTTAAAAAAATAACCTAAATATGAAACTAAAAGCGCCAGTTGTTGGGAGGGGGCAAGTCACTGTCTTAATGAGTGAGTCATTGCATCATTCGTTTAACTGATTTGTTCAAATAGCTGATTCATTCAGAAACGAAGCAAGTGACTGTCTTAATGAATGAGTCACTGAATCATTGACTCACTAGATTAGTTCAAATGACTGATTCGTTCAGAAACGAAGCAAGTGACTGTCTTAATGAACGAGTCACTGAATCATTGACTCACTAGATTAGTTCAGATGACTGATTCATTCAGAAACGAAGCAAGTGACTGTCTTAATGAACGAGTCACTGAATCATTGACTCACTAGATTAGTTCAGATGACTGATTCATTCAGAAACGAAGCAAGTGACTGTCTTAATGAACGAGTCACTGAATCATTGACTCACTAGATTAGTTCAGATGACTGATTCATTCATGAAGCAAGTGGTTGTCTTTATGAATGAGTCACTGAATCATTGACTCACTAGATTAGTTCAGATGACTGATTCATTCAGAAACGAAGCAAGTGACTGTCTTAATGAATGAGTCACTGAATCATTGACTCACTAGATTAGTTCAGATGACTGATTCATTCAGAAACGAAGCAAGTGACTGTCTTTATGAATGAGTCACTGAATCATTGACTCACTAGATTAGTTCAGATGACTGATTCATTCAGAAACGAAGCAAGTGACTGTCTTAATGAACGAGTCACTGAATCATTGACTCACTAGATTAGTTCAGATGACTGATTCATTCAGAAACGAAGCAAGTGACTGTCTTAATGAATGAGTCACTGAATCATTGACTCACTAGATTAGTTCAAATGACTGATTCGTTCAGAGACTCATCATCAGTTCTGCTGTGACATTGATTAGAACTTGAAATTGAGCAAAAACAGACAATATTGTGTTTAAAATGTAAGTGAATATGAACTTGTTTACTGAACTGTTGTATAAATCATTGATGCAGATATTGGGGGAAAATCAGCACTTTTGCTGGTGTGATATTGCTAAACTGACATTATATCATATGATATAAATACAAGAGGGTGATTTTTATTTAATTTTTTTTTGGTGCTCTAATCTTGAATTTTAGGCTCATATAACTGTATTCTAATAGACTCCTTCACGCAGTCAGATGTCCTGCATCATGATCATCATCAGAGACAGGCAGTGTGATAAATCAACAGCCCTAGTTTATTATAATCATTTAATCTTTCACTATAATCTCTGAACTCTTTTATTAAGAGTGTTATTTTCAGGACTGCTGCTGTTCGTGTTTCTGCTGAAGGTACTGCAGTTTCTGTTTGCCGTCGCTCAGGGGTCAAAGGGGATGAAATGCTGCCGTCGTGTGTTTATGAGCACAATAAATGTCAGAGGAAAACATGTCTGGTATTGTTTGTGTTTATGGTGAATTATAAAGCTGCTATATTGTGGAGCTGAAGGGAAGTGAAGAAATGTTCTCTAATATCCTGTTAAGACGAACCGTATTTGCTGCATGTTTTGTTTGTTTTTTGATTGTGCAACAATGTATCTCTGTAAACGTCAGAAATCTGGGCTGGAAGAGACTTTAAAGCCAAATCTTGCCAAGCTACTGCTCATTTAAAGACGTTAAACTAGCCTGTTGGGAAAAATCATTTGCTATGTTACAAGAAACACTCTGATGTTGTTTAAAGGAACAATTCGCACTTGTAGGGTGCAGTGAAAGATAGAAATATTTTAAGAGATATTAAACCTAAACACATTTATACTAAAATAAAGTCAAATAAAAGATAGGTTTTAACTAAATATTTGGCTGCAAACATCATTTTTTCTCAAAGACAATCAAATGAATCTGTGCATCTGTATTTTAAAAACTTGATTCTGAATGATCATATTTAATAAACTGAATCATGTTGTTACAACTGATTCAAATGAATCAGTGAATCTTTGAACTGGTTCACTCTAATCTAGTTTCCAAATTAACCAATTTGCTAAAATGAATCATGTTAGTTATTCAACTACACTGGTTACATTTAGCAAGTAAGTAAGTTTTAAAAAGAAGTTTTAAGTTAATTTCTTATTTAATTTCTGCATATTTATTCAATTATTTCTTTTTTCCCTTTTTTTTTTTGGTGTTGTTTTATAGTTTATGTACCCATTTAATTATCTCTCTCTCTCTCTCTCTCTCTCCCTTTATTTATTTATTTATTTATTTATTTATTTATCCCTCTATTAACATTCTCCCCTGACCTTCTACAAACAGGCTGTTCTACAGACAGTCAAACCAAAATTTATTCAGACACCTTCAACATTTCTCACATCATCACAGTTTATTGGCTATAGTTTAGAAAATGGTAATAAAATATGACAAGAACTCAGAGTTAAACTGTGTCAGAACAAATTGATCTTGATAATGTCAGATAGCTTTGATAGAAAGGTATGGAACAAAACATGCTCAGGTCAAAGTGTCAAATCTAATTTTGGGTCCCAGGTTTTTAATCAGTTTTATAATTTTTGGGTATAATATGTCACACTTCATTTAGCTATCCTCACTTACATAAATGACCTACATTGTCCTGCACCCACTAGTAAAAAAAAAAATATCAAAAATGACATCTGGAGTCTGAATAATGTTTGGTTTGACTGTATATATTAGGAAACACAGCTCGCAGCTCAACACAGCTGTTACTCACACACTTCACATAACTACATGTACATCCTACTTTCTGTTTTAGGTGTTTGGTATTGATGGTGATTCTCAGCATCTCTCTGTGTCTCAGGTGCGGTTCGACTGCAGACGCCGCTGCTTTTGCCCAGAAACAGACGTCTGTATGAAGGATGTGAGACGGCCTGTTTCATGGATCACAGTGGCATGCTGGTCTCTCTGCCGTATGATCTGAGGGTGAGCATGACTCATTCCTGCTCTCAACAAACTAATGAATGAGTCAGAATAAAAAGACATGTAGTAAAATGGTCTAATTCATGTTTCAAAGCATGTTTCTCTCTCTTATTGTCTCTTATCAGCTGGCGTTTGCCAGATTTGTGGCCAGAAATAACATTTCACATCTCAAAAGGTACTTTGTGCATTACTTTCCAACAAATTCACAGCTGACTAACAACTTTTGTAGTTACCATATGTTGTTTGGATATAGTATGTAGTGGACTCATTATAATATACACAACTGGTCAGAAGTTTTAGAAAGAAGTCTCTTCTGCTCAGCTAAGCTGCATTTATTTGATCAGAAATACTGTAAAAACAGTGAAATATTATTATAATTTCGAATAGCTGTTTTCTACGTGACTATCTGTTAAAATGTAATTTATTTCTGTGATCAAAGTTGAATTTTCAGCATCTTCAGTGTCACATGATCCTTCAGAAATCATTCTAATATGCTGATTTGCTGCTCAAGAAACATTTCTGATTATTATCAATGTTGAAAACAGTTGTGCTGAGCAATATTTTTGTGGAAACGGTCATACATTTTATTTTTCAGGATTCACAGATGAATAGAAAGTTCAGAAGAACAGCATTTATTCGAAATAGAAACTTTTGTTACGTTATAAATGTCTTTACTGTCACTTTCCATCAATTTTAATGCAATCTTCATGAATAAAAGTATTAATTTTAAACCTTCTGACTGTGTGTCATGGTTTCCACATGAATATTGCTCAGCACAACTGTTTCCAACATTGATAATAATCAGAAATGTTTCTTGAGCAGCAAATCAGCATATTAGAATGATTTCTGAAGATCATGTGACACTGAAGACTGGAGTAATGATGCTGAAAATACAACTTTGATCATAGAAATAAATTACATTTTAACATAGATTCACATAGAAAACAGCTATTTGAAATTAGAATAATATTTCATTATTTTTACTGTACTTTTGATCAAATAAATGCAGCCTTGATGAGCAGAAGAGACTTTGAAGCACTTTGACCAGTAATGCAGGTGAAGTTTCATTAGTAATATATGCACTGCTGTCCTGTTGTGATGTGTGTTTCTGCAGGTACAGTATCGAGCGCGTCTACAGGCCGAGGAAGCTGGATCGAGCTCATCCCAGAGAGCTGCTGGAGTGTGCCTTCGACATCGTGCTTCCCATCAGCAGCAGTCTGCTGCCGGACGCCGAGGCCATTTACACCGTCTCTGAGGTCATTCAGGAGTTCAGCGCTCTGCAGGTAACACACCGCTTTACCGCATTATTACTAGGGGTGTAAATCCGATGGTTTGTCAGGTTACAATACGATATCGATTCTCATACCCAGCGATATGATATTTGCTGATACCTCAAAAAACTCTGATTCGATTCGATGCAGGAGTATATCGATCGATATTATGATATTATATACCTATTTTAAAAAACATCTACAGTTTTATTAACTCACAAATGCAACCAAAATATATAACATGAACATTTATCTGAAATTTTCACATCCTGTACCTCCATTGGGACATTCACAACAAAAAAAAAATAGGCCTGCACTTTTTGTTTTTAAATAATAAAGAAAATAAATAATTGAAAAAACAATTCTGGCTGCTACTATGGGCTCAGTGCTAAAAACCTTTCTACAGATAACCAAATTACAAGCAATAGCAGAAAATAAATACAATAGAACAAAGACACAAGTTCAATAAACAGTGTTTATTCAGGTTTTTCTGCTCAGTCTAAAAGAAATTTTCAGGTATGCTATAGAAATGTAATAATCAAATGTAAAAACTGCATAGTCTTCACTGTATGAATTAAATATAGATTAATAATTTTTGATGTCGCAAAGGTTATTTAGTCTGGAGCAGTGAGCACTTGTATTTTTCTTTGACAGCATTGGATTTATTATTAGTTTCACTTTAAGAACAAAAGCAGGGATTTAATATACTGATGCACATGCGTTTTCTTTCTCAACTGTTTGTTAAGACGTGCATTTTGATCAGAATCAGAGCTTTATTGACAAGTATGTTTGCACATACAAGGAATTTGTTTTAGTGTCACAGCTTCCAGTACACAGACAACAACACACAGATAATAAAAAGTGAACAAAAATGCACACACATATACACTATATTGCCAAAAGTATTGGCACCCCCTTCTAATGAACAGGTTTGACTACTTTAGTAATTTCTATGAGTACAAATCTTAATGTTTAAGCATATAATGATATTCTAGGAAATTGTGTGCTTCTAATATTATAGCAACAGTTTGGACAGGACCCTTTTCTATTCTAACATGACAATGCCTCGGTGTATAAGGCAAGGTTCAAAAAGAAAATTACTGATTCAGTCAGTGTGGAAGAACTTGAATGGTCTGCATAAAACCAAGTCCTAATCCCAGTTTAACACCTCTGGTATGACTGTAAATGCAGGCCTTGAGCCAAAAACTCAAATGACTTGCCAACAAATGACTTGTACATACACTATATAGACAAAAGTATTGGCACCCCTTCTTTAAATTTTAGAAAAATGCACTTCCAAATCTGTGGCAACAACAATGGGAACATAATTCATGTATTTAAAAATTGTATTTCCATCTCTGTTGCAACAGTTTTGGAAGTGTCTAAAATGACTGAACCCATATGTACAAGTCATTGGTGTTTGGTGATGAGTTTTTAACAGTTAGCATGTTTAGCTCAAACTTTCACCGTGGCATTAGAACTGGTACACCGCTGTCACTTGCGAAATCAAAATGACGGCACAGCGGGTGGAAACTTACACCCACTGTAAGTAATATTATAATGAGATCCCTTTGCAACGTCACTAGGAGAGCCAGATCAGACGCACTCGTTTTTCAGACGCTTGCAGAAAAAGACTTACTAAAACAAAGATACTGGGTTCATCTTTTTCACATTTCTTTGGTTGGTAGATGCACTGGGGACCTGATTATAACACTTAAAACCTGGAAAAGTCAGATTTTCATGATATGTCACCTTTAAGGTTTTATCATGATAGACACTGATTTAATTGCGGTGACAAACAACATGCCTTTATATTGAAATGAAATAAAACCATTTCTCATAAAGAACAAGAGCTTTCTTTTCAATGAAATACCAATGGTACTGGCTAATTATGCATTCTTTATAACAACTTGTTTACCATATTCTTTATTCTTTCAAGTAGATATATTTATTTCTATAATTAATCTTTATTGGGGCTACTAAAGTGATTCAGTCAAGAGCAGTCAAGTTCACTGACGAAATTAACATTGTAACATACACAGACAAATGTTTCAGAGAGGATGCAGTTTAATAATGCTCTGAATGTCTGTATGAGCGCGTCTTTATTTGTTTTCAGGACAGAAACTACACCATCTATCTGAACCACACCAGTCTGCTGAGGGCCGTCCTGCTGCACAGCGGCGTCCCAGAAGACAAACTCACACAGGCCTCCAACATACTGTGTGACGCCATGGTGAGAAACACACTCTTTAGTGATAGTGTCTCACTGCATTATTTCAGTTCAATTTCTTTTCAAATTTTTACTTTTGTTGTTGATAAATACACCACATCAATCCAATCCAATCCAATAAACACCAATAATTCTATTATTGTTATCATTATTATATTGTTCCAAAGACAGTAATACCTGAATATAACTATTATAATACAACTGTACAGTAAAATGATAATTGAATATTTCATAATAAGCACTTTGTTTTCCAGAAGATAAGTCGCATAGGGTCAAAATTGCATTGTTGAGAGAAAAAAAACGTAGATAAGTTACACTGATATTGATATTGGTTTTATTTTGATTTGTTTTATTTTTTTAAATGATTAATTTATTGTAATTTTACATTTTATTATATTAATTTTTACTATGTTTTATTCTGATTTGTTTTGTTTTTTAAATGATTAATTTATTGTAATTTTACATTTAATTATATTCATTTTTACTCTGTTTTATTCTGATTTGTTTTGTTTTTTAAATGATTAATTTATTGTAATTTTACATTTTATTATATTCATTTTTACTCTGTTTTATTCTGATTTGTTTTATTTTTTAAATGATTAATTTATTGTAATTTTACATTTTATTATATTAATTTTTACTGTTTTATTTTGATTTATTTAATTTTATTTTTTATTTTAATTTCACATCATGCTGATTTTTTATTCTGATTTGTTTTGTTTTTTAAATGATTAATTTATTGTAATTTTACATTTTATTATATTCATTTTTACTCTGTTTTATTCTGATTTGTTTTATTTTTTAAATGATTAATTTATTGTAATTTTACATTTTATTATATTAATTTTTACTGTTTTATTTTGATTTATTTATTTAATTTAATTTTTTATTTTAATTTCACATCATGCTGATTTTAATAATTTTAGTAAGCGTTTTGTTTTTATTGTTTTTATTTTTATATGATTTTAATAATTGTGTATATACACCATATTTTCTGAAAAATAAGTCACAAATGACTGTCACAACAGGACAAAATTTTGTTGTTGAGAGAAACAAAATGCATCAAAAAATCTCATCAGTGTAAAAGTCACATTTTATTATTACTTTCTTAAATAATGCAAAATACTGGTAAATAAAATGAAATATTTGCAAACATTATAAACACAATGCATGCATATTTTAGTACGCATCACTCCACAACAAATCGTTGAAATTTAACAGTATTCAGAGCAGTTTAAAACCAACAAATTTTAGTGTCATTCATTATAAATGGCATATATTATAAACACCAATATATTTAAAGCGAAAGCATGTGGGAAATGCACTATACGAATAATACAAATGTATGCACTCTATGCATGCTTGACTTATTATCTTTACACTCCAGTAGTGAAACTGCTATACTTACGTCTTCACTTCTTAACTTGCAAGCATTGAACCCTTGAGCTTTTTCAGCAGTTTCTGTGAAAATAGTTTTATAGACGGGTCTAATTGCACTAGATAATTAATGTAAACGGGGCAGAGAAAACCTGTGGAAATGAAGAGTCAGAAGAGTCAGAGAGATGCTGGAAATGATTATGTTTTCAATGCAATTCTAAAACATTAATGAACATCATGGTAGAGTGTGTGTTATTGTCGTTTGTGTGTGACGTGTGTGAGCGGTTCAGCGGGTTCATTCTGCTCTTACGTAACCTGGAATATATTTCTGTCTCTTTCACCTTCACACACAGAGTGAGAAACTGACGAAGCGCGAAGTGGAAGCCAAATTCTGTAACCTGTCCTTGTCCAGCAACAGCGTAAGTTACTTATTCAGAGCCAGAACACACCTCCAGCTGCACAGCTGGACATGCAGGAGAGTCTTGGGTAATAAAGGTATTCATAATGTAAATGCATTATAATATTTGCATTTGTATTTGATTGTTTATCATGTGTTTTAATGAATTATACTGAATAACTCTGGATACTGTGGTTACAAACAATGCATTATAAAGTGCATTAAGGCAAAAGACTTTTATAATATAAAATATATTATGAAAATGTATTTATATAATTTTTAATAAATTATTACAAATTTAAATAAAAACAAAAATGTAGTCATTTGTTTAAAATGATAACATTTTAAAATATAAAATACTTATAATGCATTCTATCAAGTAATCCTTACAGCGTTATAATTTTATATCGTTTATTGTGTATATATATATATATATAGTATATTATGAAGTATATTAATGTGTTCTCTCAAGTGTTATTTCTAACAAAAAATAATAAAATATTAAAAATCACTGTATTTTAAATTATAAAATGTTATACATTGTATACAGTGAATTATATATCAAGTAATATTTCTAACAACTTTTTAATTTTTAAATTGTTAAAGATTATGAATGTTTTGCAAAGCGTTATTTCTAACAAAAAAATGATAAAATATAAAAAATCACAGCATTTTAAATTATAAAATGTTTTGCATTATATATAATGCATTATATATCAAGTAATATTTCTAACAACTTTTTAATTTTTAAATTGTTAAAAAATATGAATGTTTTGTAAAGTGTTATTTCTGCAGCACTTGTCACAGAGTTGCAAAAATGAGTATTTAATATTCAGAATGTATGTTGCTATGCATTATATATTTTTATACATAATTGTAAGTTCAAAAACATAATTTTTGCATATTATGTGTTACATCTGAAATTGGTTGTTTGTGTTTTAATGAATTATTCTTTTTAAAGGTGTAACAAAGGATATATAAGTATTTTAATGTATTATATTGTGTATTAATAAGATGCATTATAAGGTTCATTACAATTAATGCATTAAAACATATATACGTATACCTGCGTATGTTGTTCATGCGTGTGTTGTTTGGAAAATCAGCTGCAGACGCTGTATAAGTTCATCGAGCAGAAGGGCGACCTGCAGGACCTGCTTCCTCTCATAAACTCACTCACCAAACAGAAGAGTTCAGCCGTCGCTCAGATGGCCAAACAGGGCCAGAAAGACCTAGAAGAAGTCATTAGCCTCCTCAAGAAACTGGCCGTTAAACTACAGGTGTGTCACCTCATTTAGATGAACGTATATGAGTGTAATGTGTGATATTCTTCTCTCCAGGGCTACGCGATTAATCAAAATTAAACCAAAATAACAATAAAGCTTAGGCTGTGATTTAGTAAAATATGAGTGTGTGCTACGTGTTTCAGAGTGAAGCCGTTTTCCATCCAGGGTTACAATAATTAACTTACACTAAAATAAAATTAAAACAAAACAAAACAAAACAAAAAAACACATTAACTGAAATGGGAAAAAAAATAAAATAAATAAAAATAAATAAATAAATAAATAATATATATATATATATATATATATATATATATATATATATATAAAATTATATAATATTATTATTATTATTATTATTATTATTATATATAAACTTTTTATTTAAGCTTTTTCATGTTTATTTTGTTAGAGTATTATTTGTTTAATATAGTTTTAAGTAATAAATATTTTGTTACTTAAAATAAACGTTATCTGAAATACAATAAAATATTAAAAAAGAACTTAAATTATTTTACTTTAGCTAGTTGCCAAGGCAAATGTCTCAATTTAGTTTAGTTTAACTTTATGTACTAACATAGTGAAATTACAAAAAAAATACTAAAACTTAAAATGAAAATGGAAAATCTAAAAAAAAAAAGATTCAAAATATTAAATATTTAAAAAATAAAAATGGTATCTCAGTGGTACTAAAATAATGATGGTTTAATGTTTTAAAATGAAGAAATTAAGACAGCTATAAATATTAGTATTGTAATTTTACAGTTGTAATGTCAAAATAAAATTATTATAATATTGTTCTTAAACACCTGATTTCTTTAATTTACAGTGAAAGGTTACAATAGTATTAGTATTTATTTTGCATGTACTATTTACAATAGTACTTGTTTTGTTTTTGTTTAGTATTTTTAATATTTTATTTTGTGTTGTTATTATATAAATATTTTCATAATTTTATATATTATATTGATATATAATAACAAAATTTTGGTTAAACTGTGCAAGCCTACAAACAAGCACAACAAACCTGGATTTTTTAAAATCACAATTAACATCATAAAAAAAATCATTAGATTTTTTCCCAGAATCCCGCAGCCCTGCTCCTCTCCTCATCATCTTTGTGTGTTTCGTAGGTGGTGGTGAATCTGGGTTTGGTCTATAAGGTCCAGCATCACTGCGGCGTCATCTTCCAGTTCGTGGCGTTCATCAGGAGACGCAAACGCACCGTTCCTGACATCTTAGCGGCGGGCGGACGCTATGATCATCTGGTAACGTCAACACAAATCACTCTTACACTTCTGAAAGCATTCAGACATAAATAACTGATGCTTAGGAATCAGTAAATCAATTCCAATTCCAGAATCGGATGCTTAAGGTCAGGAATCGGATACTTGTAAAATTAAAATTTCAGTTCCACCTATCAATTCCTGTGTGTGCATATTTTTTTTAGGTGGGGAAAGGGGCTGTTAAAAATGTGTTTGTCTTTCAATCATTCATTCAAGAGATTCATTCAAAAACACTGATTCATCCAGAAATGAAACGAGTAAATCTAGAGTGAGTCATTGAATCATTCATTCAAGAGATTCATTCAAAAACACTGATTCATCCAGTAATGAAACAAGTAAATCTTAACTGAGTCATTGAATCATTCATTCAAGAGATTCATTCAAAAACACTGGTTCATCCAGTAATGAAACAAGTGAATCTTGAGTGAGTCATGGAATCATTCATTCAAGAGATTCATTCAAAAACACTGGTTCATCCAGTAATGAAACAAGTGAATCTTGAGTCATGGAATCTTTCATTCAAGTGATTCATTCAAAAACAAATGAAATGTTTTGCAAAAATAGACACAAAATAAATATCTTTGATATCTAAATGTTTGACTTCATTTTTTTTTAACCGCATTAGAATCGATAAGAATCGGAATTGGAATTGATAAAATTCAAACGATACCCAACCGTACTGATGCTTTCACTTTTCCACGTCAGATCATGGAGTTTCACGGGCCGACGGTGTCCGGTCCGGTCCCATCAGCGGTCGGCGCCAGCATCGCTCTGGATAAGATCTGCTCAGCTGTGGCCAGTCTGGAGGAAGCGGTGAGTGTCAGGCAGAGATGGAAACTCAAGATGACTCGAGATGAACTCGAGTCGCACTTAAGATGCAGAAATTAGGGCCCTGTAAAATCCGTTTTATTATTATTGTTATTTTTTTTAATTCCGTTTTATTTTTTTCCAAATTCCATTTTTTCCATTTTAATTTTTCTGGATTCTGTTTTTTTTCCTTTTTAATTTTTCTAGACTCTATTGTAATGGTTAATTTAAACTTTATTCATCAAAAAGCATGTCTAATTAATTGAAATTCATGAAACCTAAAATACTAAACAGCAAATTATTCAAAATTTTACAAAAATTACAAATTTCAAGGAACTATAAAAAAATGTTTTCCCTCAAATTCAGTTTCTTTACCAAATTCTGTTTTCCATTAATTTTCTCAATTCCATTTGAATGGTTTCATTAAATCTAATAATTAAAAGCATCTCTAATTAATTCATTTTATTTTTAAAAATATTATAATTTTATTTATTTTTTTTTTCAGTGTATTTACATTTTTTGGCCAAATAAATTCTGGTAAATATTCCTTTCAAAATAATGTTTTAATAATAATTTTATTAGTAGTAGTAGTACTGTCATTACGTTAAGTAATATATTTCTGTCAGTTTCTTCAAGTTAAACCAAACTTTTATTTTGATGGGTTGCTGTGAAAACCTTTAGGTTTTTGTTTGTATATGAATTACGTTGATAGCTTTACTCAAAAGAAACGCTTTTAAATGCTCATGAAGTGACTCTCAGAGCAGTTCTAGAGATTATGTTCATGTGTTCATGTACTCATATATTGAGGCGGCCGAGGCTGAAAACACCCCGAGCATTACGCACGCATCAGTATGTGTATAGTAAACAAAACTGCGCATCTGCGCCATTCATTCACGCAGAGACAAGCACAACATGCAGGATCTATATTTAAATGGTATTTTTTTCGGCTTAATATTCACAGACACTAGTCCATATCGCGTTTTGATTTAGGTGTACTGACCTACTTTTGATGCATACATCCAAAATTTGGCAATTATATTCTGCGTTATACAGTAAAGTCCATTTTTATGACTGGATTCCGTGATTCCATCAGCGTTTTCTGCATCGCTGAAATCATAGGCCCTAATAAATAAAGACTTGTGACTTGACTTGTACTCATGAGACTCGTAAAAAAAACTATGGGAGTTAATATGAATGTCTCTGAGGGCAACTGACTGTCTTTAGAAAAGTTTAAATGGTATTTTCTTTTAATCTTGCCTCTGTATAATGCATATTAAAGTAGCGTTCATAACCGCAGTGCTGCTTTGTTTACAGCGACAACCGAGGAAATGCTGTATCATTGCTGTTCCATAAGCGCCACCTGCTGGCAGAGAGTGAATTTGCTTTCTAATTCAGCCTGTCTGCTGTTTTGTTTCATGCAGATGTTTTATGTAGAATAGTTTAACAAAACTTAAGTCAGACCATTCTGTTTTTGCTTCAGATTTCAAAATTATACAATCCAATTTAAAGTAAAAACTGCTCGTGCTGCATGTATGCACGTACTTTGTTTGGATTGTGTTTAAAATCGTGTGTTGGTTGCCTCTAATTTTAAATGGAAAAAGAGCACAGACAAAACCTTAATTTGTTTATGGGAGATTTCTTTCATTTGTGTTATTCTTTTTGAAATTTTGAAATTTCTATTTAGATTTGTTATTTGACATATGTGACCCTGGAGCACAAAACCTGTCAAAAGTACCACAGGTGTATTTGTAGCAATAGCCAAAAATACATTGTATGGGTCAAAATTATCCATTTTTCTTTTATGCCAAAAATCATTAGGATATTAAGTAAAGATCATGTTCCATGATGCTCAATATTTCGACCAAATATTGTCCTATCCTAACAAACCATACATCAATGGAAAGCTTATTTATTCAGTTTTCAGATAACCCTTATGACCCTTGGTTTTGTGGTCCTGGGTCACATATTTCAGTTTTACAAAGAAATGTGCAGCTTTTTCATTGACAATTAATAAAAGGACACCATTTCATTTATAATTTGTCTTAAATCTCACTTTGTTAAAAAAAAATGTTTTGAGAAGATTGTATCATGAAATCAGTATTTCAAAACCGATTTAGCCTCAATAACTGGCTGAAAGAACTGTTGCTAATAAATAGCACAAAGACTTGTGACTTGGACTCCACTTTAAAGACTTAAGACTTGACTTAGACTCAACCTCAAAGACTTAAGACTTGACTTGGACTCCACTTTAAAGACTTGAGACTTGACTTGGACTCCACTTTAAAGACTTGAGACTTGACTTGGACTCCACTTTAAAGACTTGAGACGTGACTTGGACTCCACTTTAAAGACTTGAGACGTGACTTGGACTCCACTTTAAATACTTAAGACTCGACTTGGACCTCAGAGACTTGTGAACATGTCTGGTGTCAGGCCAGTGTTATGCCAGCGATGCTTCTCATCTCATCTCTCTGTTTCTCTGTCTGTCAGCCTCCTGTGAGCTCCTGTGACGTTCTGGTGGTTCCTGTGGGTCAGTCCTCCACAAGCAGAGCCATTAAAGTCACTCAGAAACTCTGGGCAGCTGGAGTCTCTTCAGACATTGTCTATGACGTCTCTCAGGTCAGTGTTCACACACTCTGTCCCAATCTCTGTCCCCAAAGAAAAAAAAACTGCTTTGATTGGTTAGTCTGAGTCATTTTTTGTCTTTATGGTTGTATGAGCACATAATGCTCACTAAATGAATCTTGAGTCTGTCTGCTTGCAGATGCAGCAATTTCCAAGCTTTTTAATTAACTGAAACCCACTGAGCTAAAATATGAACTTAAAGTCTCCCTGGGATTTTACATTAATAATCAATAATTTAAAAATCATTCACATGTTTATGGTTCTCTGATTAATGCTCACGTTACATGCAGATAATGTTATTTTAGTATCACTGATATTCTGTTATACTTTTTGTCAGTATTTTTAATTAGATTTAATTTAATTTGTTTCTGCTTTAATTTTGGTTAATTTTAGTAATTTTTTTTGTGTGTGTTTTTGTCATTTTTTTCTTTGGTTGCTTTTTTTTTAAATTTCTGTATAGTTTTTATTAATTTTTATTGATTAGTTTTAGATATTTTAGTACTTCAAGTTAAACTAAATAAAAATGATAAATGTTGCCTTGGCAACTAGCTAAAATAAAATAAGTTTACTTTTTTTTAGTATTTAATTTTATTAGTATTTAAGTTTTAGTTTTCTGTTTAGTTTTGGTTAATTACATGCATGAACATGCATGCAGGTAAATAAAAATAGTTACTTTTTGTGTTGAATTTTGATTGTTCTATTTTAAAATTATTTATTGTAATTTTGCATTTTATTATTTTATTCATTTTTATTATTTTATTTTGAAATTATTTTTGTATTTTTGATGATTTGAATCATTTTTAATAAGTGTTTAATTTTGATTGTTTTATTTTTTATTTTAGTTTATTTTAGTTTTACATTTTTTTTTATTTTAGTTGCACATGACTATCAGCCCGGTCAAAATTGCATTGTTGAGAAGAAAAAACAAACATAAGTTGCATCTGTGTGTATATTATATTACCTCATTCAGAAGTAATATAAAATGCCAGTAAATAAAACATTTACAAACATTTAAATTTACCGACATACAGAACAGAAAAGAACAGGGATCCAAATTTTAAGTATGTAATACTGTAAGAAGTATTTAAATATAAGTATAAAACAAGCAAATTATAGCTCATTTGAAACAACATTTATTATAATCAGCAAACCTAAACGAATTTATTTAAAGCAAAACTGAAACATGCTGGAAATGGACTATAACTCGTGCTATAAGTCGTTTTAGAGTTAAAGTAGCAGCTAATAAAAAATGTGACATTCTAGAAAATACAGTAAGTTTTTGATTGTTTTTATTTTTTTAATTATTTGTTTACAATATGATTTTATGAATTAGCTTTCCATCAGCTCTCTGAAGATAAAGCAGTGAGAATGCCCTTGTTAGTGCTGATTTGTGTGAGTTCTGCTGGCTGGTGTATCATGAGAAGCTCTTCCATCTGATGATTCCCGTGTGTTGAGGATCAGCATCAGCACTAATGAAGCACAGAGTCGTTACAGCGCTTGATTTAACTACACAAACAGGCTCGAATCTCTCTCCCCATGAAGGACATGTGGCCAAAAGCTGTGAGACGTTGGATGTGAAGCGCTGTTAGCAGAATCCACAAACACAGCAGCGGTTTAGAGGTCACAAAAACACACACAATAACAGCTCAACTCCAATCTGCTGCATAGTGACTAGGGCTGATGATTTAACATCTTAATTTGTTGCAGTTAATTGCGAAATAAATGATGTGTCATCTTCCATTGATGCAGTTTCTGATCAACATGATGCAGGGCGACTGACTGTGTGATGAAGTCTATTAGAATGCAATTAAATGAGCCTAAAATTCAAGATATGAGTGCAAAAACAAATAACCCTCTTATATTTATATCATATGATATAGTTTAGCAATATCACACCAGCAAAAGCGCTGCTTCTCCAGTGATTTATACAACAGTTCAATAAACAAGAAGTTCATATTATGCAATATTTCTAACACAATATTATCTGTTTTTGACAAATTTTGCAAATAAAAATAGTAGCAAAAATAGTGAGCGTCTCTGATCAACACACAGCAGTGATTCGTTACTGAATGAATCAA
>JAFVLL020032079.1:0-39740 GCA_021397915.2 Tor tambroides | reverse complement strand
TTCTCATGTTTTTCACTTTACGAGCCACAAGAGAAATATTAAGGGAATAATTTAAGACAGTTATATACCGTTATCAGCACATGTTAAAGTAGATTCGTCTCTCGTTGTCTCAGAGAGAATATGCACCGTTAATGCAGCGTTAGCCATTAGTTTTTTTTTACTTTCACTTTCTCTATAGTGAATTGACTGACTTTCACCGGCATAACTCTTGCGCAAAGTTTGCGCGTTGCTTGCCTGAGTTGCTTGACCCCTCCCCCTAATATCAGTTGTTTATAGGCCACATAGTAGGGCTTTTTTTAGGTTTTTAATATTTATTTTTCAGTGTTAATGGAAGTGACACCGAGAGTTGTGCCGGGGGTAAGCAAGTTTCTGATGGGGCTATAGCCCCGTCAAGCCCGGTGTTCTGTCAATGTAGCATACCCTGTCAGATTGTCATACCTCCCATTAAAACAGTAATTAGATTGTGTTTTATTAACGTCTACACCTACCCCAACCCTAAACCTACCCCTTACAGTAATGAAGATGCATTAAATATTGTTTTTCAGCGTGAGAAAAAGGACGAAATATTGATGTGCGCATGCGCAGTAAGCCCCGGTAGGCAAATCTGACGGGTAGGCTAAAAGGTCAGGACACCGGCCCTAGCGCCGCCACTGGTCAGCGGTTTGAGAATCAGTTAAAATTGTTTAATCTTTCTTCAAATAAAACTGAAATATAAAAAAGAAGGGGAAAAAAACATAGTTTGCATTGCACCCACTGAACAGAGGCATTGTAGGAGGAAAACCTCACAGGCCTTTCACATCTATTACAGGTTGGTACTAGGACAGTTTCATAGAAGGATAATGTACAGTGCTACAAAGGATGATTGAACAGCATTTCTGCTAGATGGTGTATCCCTGACCCATAAAGGAGAGGGCATCTTAACTTCCTGTATAAGCATAGAGTTCAAAATTGAGTAAAAGCACATAGATTATGCTTTACGAGCAATAAAAGGACACAGACAAACATTTTTGCAAGCATTATTGCCTCTGTCATTATATAAAGCTATTTCTGATAGACAGAATGCAGACAAAATCATTTTTAAAGAAGAAAAAATATAGCTATATATCACTTATTGAACATAAAAAACTGTCTGTTGCAGGGGTTCGGAACTCAGTTTCTGGAGGGCCACAGCCCTGTAGATTTAAGCTCTTCAACTCTAATTAAATCCAGCTGATCAAGTCCTTCAAGCTTATTTGAAAACTACACGGTATATGTGTTGGAGCAGGGTTGAAACTGAACTCTGCAGGGCTGCGGCCCTCCAGGAATTGAGTTCTCTACCTCTGGTCTATTGCACTGAATGGGTTTACAAAACAATAGCCAGTGAGGATGAGGATGGTTTCTTAAAGCAAGTGCGTGAGGTCTTGTTGACCCTGTTGAATACTGTAGATTGAGGTACTGGTGATTGTGGTTTACCTCTCAAAGAAACAGATCTGCTGCAGATGTCTTTTTCTGACTGGATAAAAATCTTGGCGTCTTTTAACAGTTTCTAAACTGTCTGACCTACAACTACATTCATTCCAGCCTGATCGCATTATGGCAGTCTAAGATACTGGAGGAGTGAAAACTGCTGTGTGTTTGACACAAATGTGACTTGTAAGTCTATTTTGAACTCATCCTCTTATATCGTTCACATGTGAGGTATGAAGGTTTGAAATAACAGAAGTGTTCATCAAATCATTACAAGAGAATCTTGATATGGGAGACAGACAGTAAATACTAATTAAGTGTGTCAAACCAACTAAACACATGAAAAACACAATGGCAATCCACATTGAGCACTTACACACCCACAGTACAGTTCAGACTGAAAAACATGTACAAAAAAGCACAGTGTCTGAAATGAACTTTAGTTCGCTACTGCTTGACACAATCTGCTCACTTAAAATTCACAGCCTGCAAATGTGTTATGTCCACTCAGCATAAAATACAGCAAGTATTCTGAATAAAGAATGAGTGCATTGTCTTTTTATTTTTTACATTCCTCATCAGAAGATGGACAGGGTATTTTCTAAAGGAATAGCAGGTCTTCTTTTCACACTTGTACTTTTGGACCTCAAATATGGCTTGCTACATTGCAGACTGTGGACATGTAGTTGACATGGGATTTATTATGTGTGAATTTTCCAGAGGGCTGTTGAGAAGACTATGCCCTTTTTAAGATCTATTAAAGGAGTCATATCATATATTTTATTACTATCATTTACATTTATTCCCCTGAAGTCCGCTTAAAATTTTTGCTCCGACAATAGTCAAAATTTAGTTTTTAACAACTTGCTGATCCTTAACATTGAACAGGCCTTTTTGGCTTTAAGTCATTTACATAAAATTTCTCTCAAAGGGCATTGCTGTGCTCATCCGTAAACTGCTCTGAAACGTGTGTTGAAACCTTGTTAAAAATAATGTTTCTTAAAGGGATATTTCACCCAAAAAATGAAAATTCTGTCATCATTTACTCACTTTCATGTCTTTCCAAACCCATAAGACTTTGTTTCATCTTCTGAACACAAATATTTTTTTACTCATAATTTATGTAAAAACAAGGCATAATAGACTGTTAAATATTGAAGAATATGAAGGTGTTTTACCCATATTTTCAACTCTGCATTGCATGTTGTAGGGTTGTTTAGGGTTAAAGGAAATTGTATTTTAGGAACTAATTTTATTTTAGTGCATGGTAAAAAAAAAAAAAAATTTGATTCTCTCTTTATATTTAAAAAAAAAGCCTAAATTAACTCAACATATAAAGTGCTCATGTCTATTTATGACTTCATTCAAACTGCTTGATTCAGTTGGATCACTTTTACAGTGTCTTCATATCTGCTTAATCCCTAGATGGCATGGACTTTAAATAAATTTAATATTAAAATATTAAAAATATCCTCATTTGTATTCAAAGATGAACAAAAGTCTTATGGTCAACATGAGAATGAGTAAATGACAGAATTGTCATTTTTGGGTGAACTATTCCTTTAACACTGGGATCCTACAGAATGATCTGCAGAGCTGTACGTTCTACACACAGCCAGGAAAAGCTGACAGTTTGAGGTAATATCCAACATTTTACTCCAGTCGTTAGTCCTTCTGGTGTTTAAGAATAATATTACCTATCCTACTTTGTTATTGTGAGTGGACACCAAATAAGAATTTCTAATATGTTGGTGGTCACATGTTAATATTCAGAAAAAGACTGTGTAATTTAAGTAAATGCCCTTTGAATTTGGACAAGGGAAGAAGTTCTGAAAGTTCCAGTCTGATTTCATAGTACAATGAACTTTTATTTCAAAATATCATGATATGACACCTTTTAAGAGTCAAAGTCTCAATCAACATATCCATGATCTGGCTAGGTGTAAAGAACTGAATTCTGTTCTAACAAAAGTGCTGTAAACCAGGTTTGGACGTCCAGCGAAACTAATGGCTTCCTGATTCCCCGTTGTCAAGAACAGGGTCTGTGGGCAGGGCTCAGCTGAGCTGACCCTTGCTGGTGCAGTAGATTGTGACTGTGGGCAGTGCATGTCTGCAGTGCTGGTGGGTTAGATTGAGCCTGAGTCAGGTGCATGGCCTTGCGGGAGCTCTGTGCCTGAGTTTAGCTAGTCACAGTGAGTTTGTCCTTTCTGCCCTTTTGCTCCTCTGTGTCACTTTAAACGGAGGCTGCGTCTCACTTCCTGGAGCCATACTGACACAGTATCAGTCAAAAAGGACACTGAAACCCTGTTCTGCGTCTGAACCAGAAAAATTAAGCTGGTTAAACTATGCTTTGGGGGTCTGGCTGTGTCCTTTGCTGGGGAAGAGTTCATGTAAAGTTCTTGTGTGAGGTACGGGCACACATGAGCAAGTCAGGTTTGGAGGCACAGGGACCACAGAACTGGGCTGACAAAAAATGAGGTTCGTATTACACGGGAGCCATCTTCCTGTGCTGCTTCTCCAGCACTCGATTAAAGCAAAATAATCTGCTAAGCAATCCGCTAGCTCTGTCACAGCACAGTGAAATTCATTCAGTCCGGCACATTCTTACTGTCCTCAGAAACAGGGAACAAGACTGACACTTGGTCCCACATCACAAGTGAAAGGGAAAGCAGTATACACACATATGAGTGAGGTTGCTATCACATATATGTGACTTTTTAGTGTAAATGTGCGCATGTTTATGTACAGGTTTAAGCAGGAATATATATGCATGAGCAGGTGAGTGAAAAAGTGCTTTGTAGACTGTGATGCACGGATGAGGGGTGAGGTAGAGTCTGTTTGAAGACATGGAGAGGTAAGTGACACTCATTTCATTTCCTCTTGCAAGAAGGATGTGGAGATTGCAAGTTCTTTACTCTCAAAATCAGCAGAGATGTAGGGTGCAATGGGGCTAAAAGGGTTTTCTCTTTTTCATTTTGCTCTCAAAACTATGAATAGCTGCGAACACAGCTACAGCACTTCCCTAAGGACTTGTTTGTCGCTATGCACTGCACAATAAATAAGGTTTATTTGAAGTCATTTATTAATTTTTTTAATTGTAAATGTTGCAGATGTAACTAATGAGAATCCTTGAAATGATATATTTTGCAACAAAATACTTATGATTTTTAGTTTTGTAGAAGGTAATTAAGTCAACAGTTTTTTAGCAAACTAGCAATTAGTAAATGAATGAATTTGTATTTGGGAAAAACTTGTGATAAAACGAAAGTAGCAACATATCTTTTCTTCTGTATTGTGACATACATCAGAGTGTACATGATTTTAATTAAACATAACAGTGCCAAAAATGCATATATGCACAAATAAATAGCTCACAAAATGATCAATAACGTGCATTTAGAAAACAGATGTGGTGAAATTTCATTTCATGCCGACTGTAGTTCCATATAAACATTTCACAACAAACCTACAAAGAGTTCTGAGGTTATTAACTTATAGAATCGCAGTTTGAAATGTTGTGATTTATCTTGGAGCTGTTTTGTTTGGTTTAAAGGCATAGTTCTCCCAAAGATGAAAATTCTGTCATTTACTCACCGTCCACTTGTTCAAAACCTGTTGTCAAACACAAAAGAAGAAATTTAAGAGAATTTTTTTTTTCCATACTATGGAAGTCAATGGCTACCGTCAACTGTTTAGTTACCAACATTCTCCAAAATATCTTCTTTTGTGCTCAGGGGTGAGTAAATGTTGACAGAATTTTCATTTTTGGGTGAACGATCCCTTTAAAATCTTGATATTGTCAAAGCAAGTGAATGGGAAAAATACCCCCGAAGCCAAGATGGCTGGAAATGAGTTGACTGCTCCAATCACAAAAGAGATTCATTTGTGAAACAATGTAGCAAAAACAAAATAATGCACAATTTTAAATATAGTACTAAAATGATTTTAGTATTTAATCATATTTCCAAATAAAATAAAATAAACTGTTCAACGCCTTTTGTTGAAGTGGTTATTTTGAAGTTTAGCCCCAATGTACCCTACTACTCTTATGTTCTAACTCTTAGTTTCTGTTTTTATTATCATCTGTCAAATTATGAATTTTAGGGATCATGTACCACCCTGTGCTTCTAATTTGTCCACATAAATTGTAGGATGGATGGATTTCAGGCGTAATATTCCCCAAAAATAAGTACCATGGCACTACCATGTTTTTTTGTATAATGCCATAGTATTCTCTGAAGTTCTATGTAATACCATATGATACTACGAATGTATGTCAATCTGTCTGTCCAAATGGATAACACTAC
Source organism: Tor tambroides (assembly GCA_021397915.2). Classification (NCBI taxonomy): domain Eukaryota; kingdom Metazoa; phylum Chordata; class Actinopteri; order Cypriniformes; family Cyprinidae; genus Tor; species Tor tambroides. The sequence goes on along the minus strand of JAFVLL020032079.1, from coordinate 33,987 downwards.
GACAGATGAGTACATGAGGAAATACCTCACGACAGCAATACGGGTCACACGCCAGAAAGCGACAAGAGGCTATTCGGAAAATGAGGTCACAAAATGTTCAGCTTAAGTAACATACAAGTGGATATGGTAGATAGGAAGGTATATGGGAACTGTAGACGCTGCCTTATAAGAAGATAAATGGGTTAATGCAGGTAGAATAGTATGCATACATACATGTATGGTTATGTTGCTACATGTATGTCTGTATGCTGGTGTATATGAGGTATGAGAAGTTCACACAACATATTCATGTACAGAGTGTACGGGTGCACACAGGTAGTTATGTTCACAAAGGAGATATTCTAATGCGTGCAAAGAGGAAGATGAATGCTAAAAAACTACTGTAATCAGAGGAAAATTAGTATTATTTTATGGGTTAATCGTGTAGAGCCCAAATGTAGGTGTACGATGTTGCTCATTAAAGTTTCCTCTGTCCTTACAACAACAGCTAGCGTTTCCGAAACAGGTTATGAAATTTTGCTTTTGAATGTGTGGGTTTCTTTGTCACGCTTTTAAAATAAGCTCCTTCTGAGTTTGGGAGGTATGTCGGTACGAGAGGTAGGTTGATGCATGCTAGCTTTTTGTCCGTCTGTGGGAGGAATCTGAATGGCAAGTGACTGTAGGGTCGAAAGGTGTGGAGGCCGACAACCCAAAACATTTCCTAGACAAAGCTGGTGGTGCAAAATAAAGTACATGTCCCGGCTCGGCGTTGCATGAGGATGCAAAAACAAATGCTTCTGGTATGCTTTGCAGAAACAAATTCACGATCAGTTTTGCCCCCTTTTTCCCCTCCCCAAGTTCCCCTGTGGCTCTGGGTCACACCTCCTGATCCTCGAAGACCTCTAGGAAGAGCGGGGGGAAGAGTTCTGTGGGACACTCCACTTTCATGTGCAGGAAGCGGCTGGCGTGACAGGCGCCGATCATGCGCAGGTTCGTCACCTTCATCAGCAGCTTGGGCCAGAAGTGTGAGATGTTGTGCTTGCGATGGTTGATGTAGTGCTCAAATGCTAACAAGCACATCTCCTGACACTTCTCGATCTTTTCCACACACGTCAGTCCGGAACGATCTGTGCAATGGAAGATCAGACTAATATTAGTGAATTTAGGCTGTCAAGATGCTGTCAGAGGTTATAACAGGAAAGTTAAAGGAAGAATACAGGGATAGTTCAGTGCAAAATAAAAAATATTTCATCATTTACTCACTCTCATGTGGTTTCAAACCCATATGCGGTTATTTTTCCCTTTGAATACAAAAGGAAAATTCCTTGAAAGTTATTTTTGTTGTCTGATAACTGACATGCAGAACCAATATTTAATAAGGGTTATATTAACGGAGTGTTTATTTACACTAAATGCAAACAGCCTGCCGCCTTGTTGGCAGAGGCTTTTTATACTACCTCGACCCACCAACGTGTGATTGGGGTAGTCATAACTACAAAAGACGCTTATCATCAATCAGTTCCACTGGCATAGATGGTAAGGCACGTGCTTTCTGAGTTCGAACCTGCCTTTTGCCGAACTTTTTTTCCTCCCTTTTCAAATCGGAAAGGCATTTATTTTCAATAAAAATGAGGAATTAATCAAAAAGTTGAAAATAAAGTAACGGGTAGGGTTAGGGTAGGTGTAGGGAGCCTGGCATCCATTTAATAATTTGAATTAAAATTATAATTTACACTCAATACGTTATTATTGTGTATGGTTTTATAATGTACTACAATACTGAGGTGCAGATAATTGTCACTTTTTGCAATAGTAGTATAAATAGCAGAAAATCTATCACTATTTGCACTTAGTCTAAATACCATTTTGCTAAAAAAGTACTGCTATTTTCACTTAGTGTAAATAGCATCTTAATTAAAAACAGTGACTGGACTCATGGATTTCTGTGCATTCTTACTGATGCCCCGTGACTATCCCAACTAAATCAAACTAGTCCAAGAAACCTACTTAACAGGTTTTGTTTAATAGACTACTATATATTTATATATAGTTATATTTAAAATGTTATACATCAGGCATTTCTGTAATGCATCTCACTTGAAGAGGAATGGATGTTACATAAAAATGTTAATAATTTATGAAATATTTTAAGGTATTTGTAAAGCCATTTTGGCTGCAATTGATCCACTAGATGGTGCCATTTATCATTAGACACAATATTCAAGAAAACATAACTGATTACATATACAGTACAGTTCAAAGGTTTGGGGTTGCTAAGATTTTTTTCATGTTTTCAAATAAAGTCTCTTATGCTCACCAAGGCTGCATTTATTTGATCCAAAATACAGTAAAGCAATCATTGTGAAATATTACAGAATTATAAATAACTTTTCTAATTTAATATATTTTAAATGTAACTCATTTATTAACTAAATTATTGCAATTTTAATATATTTTCAAACTATTTTATTTCTGTGATGACCAAGCTGAATTTTCAGCAGCCATTACTCCAGTCTTCAGTGTGACATGATGCTTAAAAAAAATCTATCAAAAACAGTTGTGCTGTTTAATATTTTGGTAACACATTTATTCAAGATTCCTTGATTAATAGAAAGTTCAAAAGGACAGCATATATTTGAAATAAATAAATAAATAAACATTATACAATAAATGCTTTTAAATAAAATGTATTTTAAATTAAATTCTTTACTGTCACTTTTGATCAATTTACCTATTTACCTGTATCCTTACTGAATAAAATTTTGATTTCTTTAAAAAAATCTTACTGACCCCAAACATTTGAATGGTACTGTAAACAAATTGTATGAGGAACAAACAGAAAGTTATTATTGACTGATAAACCTCCTTTCCAATTCAGACATCATTAGTTTGTGTGTGTCTTGTCAAACATACATCAAACAGTGAAGGACGCCATATTTGATTTGAAAGCTGTAGCGGAGGACAAGATGATCAGTGAACAATAACCTTTAAAATTTCATTCTTAAAAATTCTCCTTTTGTGTTTCATGGGGGAAAGGAAAAAGTCAGACAGGTTTGAAACAACATGAAGGTGAGTAAATGATGACAGGATCTTCGTAAGACTCACATATGGCTGTAGCAGCTGTCAGTCCATCTCACCTGAGCTCATGAGCAGGACAGCTTGCAGCAGCGCCACCTCTGAGTCATCCAGGCTGAACTGTGACAGGCTCTTGCCCAAATCAAAGATGGCATCAGACACCACTCCTAAGCCTCCATTCTTCAGCTGCTCTCGGCTGACAGCCATCTCCCCGCTCAGGGTCAGCGTCTCGCTCTCCGGGTCGTATCGCACCGCTGCGCGCAATGACATGATCTCCATACAGCAGCCTTTCAGCAGGATGATCTGGTCTTCACAGGGCAGCTGGACATCAGTGGAAGACAATAAAGCACAAATGATTCCTGGGCTCTTACAGATCACATGATATCAATGATTGCTGTCTTTTAAATGGTCTTTTGAGATTCCCAGCGCAATCAAATATCTCATTTAGAGGCTTCTAACTAGAGGCTTCAGTGTCCTCCAGTGTAGCAAGTCAACAAGTGATGATTTGTGATCATTATGTGTTCACATGAGCAATTAGAGTGGCAAAATAACAAGTGATTCAAATCACAGCAACAGCCTGTAATCACAGCCAATGATTTAATAAGGCCATTACTCAAATGCAGTAGGAAACAAGGCAGGTTTGAAACTAAGCAAACACACAGGCAGCCCTTATTCATTCATACACAAACACAGACATGCAGTTTTGGATGAGAAAGTACAGTGACAGCTGGAGCTGAGCAGATAATCGCTCTTTCACAGCGGTCTCTGACAATTGATGTAATAATGCAGCACGGTGTTGTTTATGAAAATGTGTATTTATGGAATTAAGCCATCAGCTGCAGAGAGGCTTTTTCAGGCCTGGTGGAGAATGGAGAGGAGACGTTCATGTGCAGTATTTGTTAAAAAAACAGACACTGACCTCAGAGAACATGGGCAGTTTTTTGGCAAAGTCCACAACTCGTGTGATGGCAGGGGTGATGATCTTGGTGAACTCACTGAAGGCCTCCAGGTCGACTTTGTCGTTGTCTGATGTGGGGGCTGGAGACTGCCCAATGTCTTCTGGCTGAAAGACAAACCAATATAGAGGAGTGAAAAAAAATTGGACAGATGTTAGCGAAGAAAAAAGGTTTAACTGCAGTTTATTTTTTCCCGCTTTTGACATTAACATATTTACTGACCACACCATAAGAAATACTTGCATTTGTTTTACCAGCATTTGTATAAGTGACATGATGTATGTTTTTGTAAAAAAAAATACATAAATTGCTACCATTTTACAATAACAACACTTTAAAAGTTTGGGGTCAGAATTTTTTTTTTTATTTGAAAGAAGTTCATATTTTATTCAGCAAGGATGCATTAAGTTGCATCAGAAGTGACAGCAAAGACAAAAATTTCAAACAAATATTGTTCTTTTAAACTTTCAGTAACACTTTACTTAAAGCCTTTATGTATAATGCATTATAAAAGTAGTTTTAATGCATTTAATGCATTAATTATGCCTTGTAATGCACGTTTTAAATTCGGTTATAATTATTTATGACAAGATATAATGTATTACAATGCAAATTATTAATACATTCTAATGCATCATAGCCTTCAATAACCCTTTATAATGCATTATACATAAAGGCTTTCAGTAAAGTTACCAAACTTTCTATTAATCTAAGACCAAAATATTAAGCAGCACAAATGTTTTCAACATTTATAATAATTAGAAATGTTTCTTGAGAAATCAGCATATTAGACTGATTTCTGAAGGATCATGTGACACTGAAGACTGGAGTAATGATGCTGAAAATTCATCACAGAAATAAATAGCATATTTAAACATTAAAACATTAAAATATTTAACAGTTTACTGTTTTTACTGTATTTCCTTGCATATCGATTATAAAAGACTTTAAAAACAATTACAAAATCTTACAGACCCCAGACTTTTGAGATTTGTTTATACTTCTCAACATTTGGTTAGACTGAACTTAAGCAAACCCAGGATGATCAACTAGCATACACACCAGCCAAACAAACCAAACTCTGATTACAAAATAATCCATCCATCTATCCTCAAACTGATTTATCTGATTGTTTGAGAGCCAATCCAGTGCTCTTTGCTCATTGTCAGCAACTCTCAAATCTTGTCAGCCCACTCTGTGTAACAACACTAGTTGCTAGACAACATGTGTTTTTTGACCCCTGACATTCAAACACAATTGCCATGATGAAGAAGAAGTGATTCTCAAAAGAACAGCTGACAGACAGACAAGAGCTGGGGTTATTAGGGATCCAGCTGAGAACCCAACTACCTGTACAATGTAGTCAATACATCAATGCTTTGCATGATCCCTGACATACAGACACAACCAGGCCTCTTACTAGGAACTTGCGTTTCTGTTTCCAGTGAGGGCCCTGGGCATTGGTGTGGCGATGAGCCTCCGTCACCATACGAATAAGCTCCCACTCTGAGACAGTGGGCTCAGGTCGATTGTGCAGTGTTTTCACCATCTCCTCTTTCTTCTTTCGTTCCCGGTTTTCCTCGATCAGACGCCTCTTGGCCACACGCTTGGAATCATCCAGCACCACTGCCAGGGACACGAATCACCCGCACAATCACTCATTTAATACTCACAGTACTAAACAGGAAATGACAGGCAATGTCATGTAATGTTATTTTGTGTAAGGAGATTCTAGCAGTTTTTTTCAAAGGCCACATTTATATATTTATTTTTGGAGAAACAATGTCATTTAAAGACTCATTTCATTTTTACAGAGACGGAGATCTCACCACCAGATTGTGGTACTTTGGGGAAAAAAAATGTCTGCAGGATTTAAATATTAGTAAGTATTTAAATAAATGAAATATATATATATGAAACAGCACGGGAAAAATGATTAAACAGAACTTTATATAAATAAGTGAAAAAACAGTGTACATTAGAGTATAAAAATTATAAAAACATTTTCTGTGGTCTTTAAATAATAGTAAGTAAAATAAAAAAAATAAATAAATAAAAAATAAAATAAAATAAAATAAAATATTTGGGTTTGGGTTAGCCTGTAGTCATTTTTATTAACTTCACATAAAATAAGAAATGTCTTAAAAAGTATGTCTTCATTTAGCCAAACAAACATGTGTGTGTATGTGTGTTTGTGTGAACACTCACAGTCCATGGCCATGCCCACTGAAATGCACTTCTTGAAGCGGCACAGCTGGCACTGGTTGCGGGTGATTTTATCAATGATGCAACAGCTGTCATATTTACAGGAATAGGAAGGGTGAAGATTCTTCTGTATTGTCCTCCTAAAGAAACCCTGGGAGCAGAAGAAAGCAAATTTATAAGCAGGGACAATTCTAGGCCCTTTTTAGTTAGGTTTCAGCCCCCCCTAAAACTATAATCAGCTATCTGAATGAATGTGCCAGTTGTTGCTTCCTCAACATAGTTTATCATTCTGACGTTTTAAGTCTTGTCAGTTTAAACATTAAAGTGATTTAAGCCGTTCAAGCGCAAGATGGTGTGAAGGAGACCTCAAATGCGGTACTCGCGCACTGTGATGGATCATTTCTGTGTGCGTATACATGAAGCATGCACACAGAAAATGCAAGTAACGAGTTCTATTTTGCTTCTTCTTGAGTAAATACACACAAAATTATGTCAGAATGGCTGTCTTGACAGTTGGTTACATCTTAAGTGAATGTAAACAGTTAGAAAATATTGGATGTGTGTCAGTATAACAGATCCATGCATTTCTTATCTTAATAATGTTAATCAAACAACAAAAGAAAAATAGAGAATCACTCACTGCTCTTAACTAAGCATAGCTTTAATAGGTAGGCTATTTGTGTATATTTACTTCATACAGTAATACAGTTTTCGCAAGCACTCTACTATTTATTTAGGTAATTTTAATCTTTGTATCTAATGGTCTCTCCAGAAAATTAAAGCCCCTCTGAGGATGAAATCCTATAACCACCCCTGTTAATCAGTAAGTACATACTGTTTATGATTATCGAGCAGTTCAGGGGTTGGAAATCTCACCTTGCAGCCCTCGCATGTGATGCAGCGGTAATGGTAGCCAGTGGCCTTGTCCCCGCATACCACACATGGCTCATCTTTCTCCAGGTAGCTGGGAACATACCCTGGAACAGAGATGATCTTCACTAGAAGAGGAGGAGGAAATGGGCTGTTACAGCAGAACACACACACATACACGCACACCATGTTTTATGGGGACATTTCATAGACATAATGTTTTTTATGCTGTCCTAACTTTCTATTTTCTATCCCGTACCCCTCACACAAGACTTTCTGCATTTTGAGATTTTCAAAAAACTTCCTTTTGTATGATTTATAAACTCTTTTCCACATGGGGAGCAAAAAATGTCCTCACAAAGTCAAAAATAACTGGTATTACCATTCTTGTGAGGACATTTGATCCCCATAATGTAGGGAATACCAGGACCACACACACATACATACACTGCCTCTACAACCCTGAGATACCATTTCAACAACACTGACTGTCATATTGTTAATAACTCCTTTTGTGTTCTGGGAAGTTTCAAGAATCAAAAGAGTGAGGAGAGGATAACTACTGTAGGAGCCAAAATGTTGTATGTTTCATGCAAAGATAATTTGTTACATTTTTTGTTATTTCTATGTGTTATTTGGGTTGACCCCATCTAGTGGCTCAGGTGGAGATACAAGTCCTCTGAGATAAAAGATCTATAAGTTCACCTGAGGGTGTGGCTGAAACAGGAATGAGTCTTTGACCTCTCGGTCCGACTTCATGTGCTGACTCAAGCTCCAATCTACTTCATATCTTTGCAATCCTTTATTCTATTGACATTTTTTCATTTTGTAATTTTATTTTTAATTGTAATAAATGTTACTTCAAGTTTGGACCAATCAGTGATGTGGACAATGGAATTTGTTGGGACTGTGAGCGTCAAGCTTTTTTTTTTTTTGTCCAACCACCAAAGTGGACGCCTAGCCACTACAAGTATTTTTAGTTTATTCCAAAATGATCTGTGGACAGTGTTGGACTGTGGACTCAATTGAACTGACCAAATACAGTCATCTGGTCAGTTTCAGAAAAATACTTTGAATACTATAAAAAAAAAAAAAAAAATATATATATATATATATATATATATATATATATATATATATATATATATATATATTTTTTTTTTTTTTTTTTTTAATTATTATTATTATTATTATTATTTATTTATTTTTAACAATTTTCAAAAATATAAATATTTATTTTTGGTATCTTTATTTAAAGTCTGCTCGTCTTGAAACACAGAGGGGGCATGTTTGGGTTTACACCAGATCCAAAATCCTTACCAGATGTGCTCTTCATAGAGCATTGACTATTCTTTCTTTTTCGCTTCACTCCATTCGGCCACCTGGAGAAAAAGAAGAGGGGGAAATAAGTATACAGTAAAATCAGAAATTATTTTTTTATTTGTATTTTACAAGACTGATATTTTACAAAAGCTATTTGAAATCTAAAATGTGAAAAAAAGCCTCTTATATACACAATCATTAAAAGTTTGGGGTTGGTGTGATTTTTAATATTTTTGAAAGAAAGAAGTCTTTTATTCACCAAGGCTGCATTTATTTGATCAAAAATGCAGTAATTACACTAATATTGTGCAATCTTCTAAGAATTAACTATTATAATTATTATAATTATTATAATTAATTTAATATATTTTAAATGTAACTGATAATCAAAGTTGTGCTGCCTAATAATTTTGTGGGAAACTATGCGTCAGGATTCTTTGAAAAGAAAGTTCAAAAGATCAGCATTTATTTGAAACAGGAATCTTTTGTAACATTATAATTAGTGCTGGGCAATGATTAATCACGATTAATCACATCCAAAATAAAAGTTTTTGTGTACATAATATATGTGTGTGTACTGTGTATATTTATTATGTACATATAATTAATAATAATAATAATTCATTACATTTATATAGCGCTTTTCTGGGTACTCAAAGCATTTTACATGAAAGGGGGGGGGGGGGGGATCTCCTCAACCACCACCAGTGTGCAGCATCCACCCGGATGATGCGACGGCAGCCATATTGTGCCAGAATGCCCACCACACACCAGCTTATTGGTGGAGAGGAGATAGACTGATCAATGTATGGGGATGATTAGGAGGCCATGATGGTCAGAGGCCAACTGGAAAATTTGGCCAGGATGCCGGGGTTACACCCCTACTCTTTTTCGAAAGACATCCTGGGATTTTTAATGACCACAGAGAGTCAGGACCTCGGTTTAACGTCTCAGTCCAAGGATGGTGCTTTTTACAGTATAGTGTCCCCATCACTATACCGGGGCGTTAGGACCCACACAGACCACAGGGTGAGCACCCACTTCTGGCCTCACTAACACCTCTTCCAGCAGCAACCTAGTTTTCCCAGAAGGTCTCCCATCCAGGTACTGACCAGGCTCAACCCTGCTTAGATTTAGTGGGCAACCAGTCTTGGGCTACAGGGTGATATGGCTGCTGACTGCTAATTACACACACATGCATGTATATATTTAAGAAAAATATGTGTTTTTATATTAAATACATTTATATATAATATAACTTATATGAAGATAAATATATACATGTAAATACATGTAAATATTTTCAAAATATATACTGTATGTTTGTCTTTATATATACATAATAAATATACACAGTACTAGGGATATGCCGGTATCAAATTTTCATGTTGTGATTAATTGTTAATGCTTTTATCACGGTATACGGTATTATCACGATATTAAAATTTAGTTGCAAAAAAGTGTTGTCATAATACAGTATAACAGGTTTAATAACTTTTTCTTCTAAAAAAATAACTGAACATTTAAATACAATAAAGCAATACACAAAAAATGTATAAAGTTAACAATTTTACACAGATTAAAGTGCGAAAGAATTATAAAGACCAATAGGTATCACTTTACAATAAGATTTCATTAGTTAACCTTAGTTAATGCATTAACATTAACAATGAGCAATAGCTACATTTGTTACAGAAGTTATTAATCTTTGTTAAAAAATACAACTCTTAGTTCATGTTAGCTCAGGTTCATTAAATAACACAGCTGCAACTTTTGATTTTAACAACATGTTATTAAATATTGGAATTACCTAAGATTTATGAATGTTTAGAAGAATTTTTCATTGGGAGTTTATGTTAACTAATGAATTAACTAATGTTAACTAATGAAGCCCTAATGTAAATTGTGACCGAATAATAAAGAGTCAAAACACTTTCAAACAATATCTAGGGCATGTTGTATTCCAGATTAAAATGTATAAAAGTTTGAAAATAAATAGCCTATTAAGTTTAAATATTTAAGTATTTGGCGCTGTGAAATCTGAATGGGTTTTTAAATCATTTAAATACTTTCAGAAACAGAAAGAAACTGGGTTTCCAGGGTAACGGCTGCATTTCTGCTGTTCAGCGCCATCTGCTGTCAGAGAGTGAATGTGCGCTTTCATTCAGAGCGTTTCTCACGCGTTCCGCCATGTGCTTCTCATCCGTGTTGTTTACATCAGAGTGCGCATGCGTATTCGACGCAGTTTACAGCGGGGTTGTGCATTTACCCAGTTGATGGGAAAAGCATTCTTAAAATGCATTCGAAATTCTGAATAATTTAATAATATTTTTAATAATAAATAATTATTCTTGGTATTTTGAAGTGCCCACGATAACAATATCGTGCATATTCATTATCGTGATACCGAATACTGGCACATGTCTACACAGTACACGCACATATAATACATAAACAAAAACTTTTTAAAATTTTTAATTATTAAAATTATAATTATAATTATATTATGTTTTTACCATAATAAATAAATAAACTCTTATTTATTTCTTTAAAAAAACTTCTCACCCCAAACATTTGAAAGGCAATGTAACATGCATTCATTATTATTTCCACTGTTTTACAGTATGTATTGTAAGGCCAAATGGTAAAAATCAGTCATCAAACAGAATAATGCCCAAACACTCCACTTGTCTGTCATTTTGTTCAGATAAACAGACAGCCCTACCCCAAACTTACACCACTGGTTGAGCTACTGTTGTCAGGCTAGTCAGAATGTTCAAACAAACACAATAATGACAGTTGTTTCTGCACATTAAGCTCAGAAGGGACAACAATTTTAACACTAAAACATTCAAACACTTTCTTTCTTCTATGGAACATATATTAAGATGAAACGTGCCACTTTCATAGAGTGGAGAGTGGAAGTCAATGATAACCAAAACTGTTTAGTTACCAGCATTCTTCAGAATATCTTCTTTGGTGTTCCACATAAGAAAATCATTCATACACGTTTGAAACGACATGAGGGTAAATAAATGCAGAATTTTAATTTTGGGTGAATTAGTCCTTTAACTAAGTGAGAAAATAAATACATATGGTGACCACAGGGTGGCACTGTTCAAAATAATTTCACACTGCATTATATACCTCAGCTGACCGTTGTAATTTGTCTATCAATAGTGTTGCATCACTTTGCAAACCTAAAGGAACAGCAACAGACCAAACCACAAACCGGTTTCATGTGTTAAATTCATGTGACTGCCTTCATTACTCCAAAACCACAATAAAATACATAAGCAACACTTTCATACAAGTTCCTCAGTTGGGAGTGAACAACAACAGAAGTCTCTGTCTACATGTGGAGGTTATGAACTCACTAGCAGTGTACATACAGCAAATGAACCCGACACACCTCCATGAACCGGCACATAGTCCAGTTGATGTGAGGCAATGCTTGTGTTAATAGAGCTGAACACAACACATATTGTATACATGAGTGTTACATTATTTAATCACCGCATGCAGATAGTGCTATAATACAAATTACCAAAACATGACAAATCTACTAAGCCCAAAGCCTACAACATGACTGAAAACATTGCAAATAACTGAAATGCAACATATTCTAATGCAAACACGGATTATCAGTCACGTGCGATTTGAGTTTCATTAAACACACATGCACAAACAAACACACCCATAAACACACACACACACACAAGAAATCCAACCACTGAATTTTCTCTATTGGATAGCACAGTATTAAGTCCAACTGACAATCTGCCCGTACATCAACAGACACGACTGAACAAACAGAGGGAATGGGATGGATGGAGAAAGAACATTTATATTCTAACCTGTTGACATAATGGGGCTGTAAAATGTGCATGATTGCCGTCTCCTTCCTCTCGCAAAGCTGTCAGCAATCTATCTGCGGTAACAGGGACTCTGAGCTGGTAGGATGACACTTCTCTCTCTCTCTCTCTCTCTCTCACCCCATCCCATCCCTCTCTCCCTCTCCACACACTCCTCCTCCTGCCACTGCTCCTGTGCATCAGCCCTGTGAGCCCCACCTCTCCTGCATCACTAACCCTCCGCTCTCATCTTGCTCTTCACTCTCTCGCCGCTTTTATTGAAGCCAAAGGACCCTCTGCCATCTGCTACAGAGTTGTCATTTACACATACTTCAGATACTAATATTCATATTAATACATTCATGCATAAATCATCAACAGAACTGCGTTAGAGCAGAACACACAGCATTATAAATCTTCAGTGCATCAATTCAATGCACACACAGTGTGTTGGGTATACAGAGAGGTTCAAAATGTATATTTTTGAATTCATTTGTATTAGTATATATATATAAAATATTGATAATAATAAAATAATTAGTTTAATCAATTATTTGTAAATAATTTAATTTAGTATAATACTATAATTGAATAGGATTTAATATATAATTTAATACATTTAATTTATTATGTAACAATAATAGCAAAAACTATTAATAACAATAATATTGCTAATATATAATGTTAATTTTTCATTTATTACATTTATTATTATTATTAGCAGCATAACAAATTGAGTGAAAAGTTTTATTAACATGAATCTGAGAATGTGAAAAATCGTAAACATTTCTTATTAATTTTACAACATAACATTTATTTAATAATAACAATAATGTTTTTGCTGCAAATATACAGTGGAAACCTAGGATTTCGAAATCTTTTTAGAAATATAAACAATTTTATTAAAAGAAGTTTTATGATTTTGAACATTTTAAATCAAAGAAATATTTTTGGTAACACTTTACTTAAAGCCTTTATGTATAACGCATAATGTATATATGTTGTCGTAAATAATTATATCCGAATTTAAAATGCATAGTGTAACAATGAATTGATAAGTGTGATAATGCATTAACTGGGGTTACAATTATTCATGAGATTGTACAATGCATTATAAGGTGCATTACAAGGCAGAATTAATGCATTAAAACTACTTACACAATGCATTATGCATAAAGGATTTAAGTGTTGCCGTGTGTTTTTTATTCCCAGATTTCCTCAGATTTTTTCACCTCACATCTAGTAAGAAAATCAATTAAAAAAAAAAACATACCATTATTTATTATTAACAGCTGCTGCATTTCTTTGAGTATGAACAAGTTAATATCGAGTTTCTATCCTCTTGAATCTCGTGGCTAAAGCTACACGTGAGCCGATGACACAAAGCAAAATCCACATCAAAGTTCTACTTCCTCCTTTTTAATTCCCGCACATGCTTTCGAGGAGAGAACACTCAGAGTGAATAAGCCTTTAAATGCTCACTCACGCGCACTTTCTTCTAATCAAATTACAGAGGCGTAATTAAATAGCGGGTCGAGGCGAGGTAGGGCGCAGGACAAATCTGCCTTTCAGGGAACCATCTGAAACTTCTCTAGCTGCATAATAATCCCACAGCTGACCCACAGGGCCCTGAAACTGTGTGTGAGAGTGTGTGCGGTGGTGCGCACGCAGTAACTGAACGTCTGGGGGAGGGCGCGACCATGAGGCAGCACATGTGAGAGACACGTGCTTGGACGCTCCAAACACACACACACACACACACTCTGCCTCAATGACAAACACACTGGTCACAGACAATCCACCGACTGTCGTAATGATTCAGTGTCCTGAAATGTCCCTTGCTACGCAGTGGCCCCATCTGGCTTATGTACCTCTCTCTCTCCTACACTATAATCTCAATCTCTATTTTGTCATCTAATTGTAAAACTCTTCACACACTTGGATGAATCATCAAGCATTCTGGATTACAACTGCATTCAGTTAGGTGATGTTAAAGACATCTTGCTAGTTCTTGCATATGTGTGCTGTAATGGCTCCTTATACCAGTTTAAATGTTATATTAATGCTTATGTTTGATTTTATTATATACTTGAGTCTGATTGATCAGTCAAAGCATTGAGAGATTAGATTACATATGTTTGTATAATGACCCTACACTGTATTATTGACCATTGTTCCTGGTAGCCAATCTAGTTTTATGTCTCTCTTATCACCCAGTGGGCCTCTTTCATATCACATAATAAAATCATTTTAACACAAATCAGTATTTCATGCCCAAGTGTGATAATTAGTGAAAACACTTCTGTTTTAATTCATTAAAACGGAATATTTCAGAATTATTGACATTAATAAATAAGCAAATAAGTAAACATGCTATTATTTATATACTTTTACACTTAGTATATTTAAAAAAAAAAAAAAAAATATATATATATATATATATATATATATATATATTTTTTTTTTCCCACTCAAATTCTTATTCCGATACATTTAATAATAATAATAATAATGTTTGAGTTTATTATATTTATTAAAATTGTATTATTATGAATGTGTCGAAATAACGTTAAGAGTGGAAAGTTTTCTTATATTAATTTTAGGAACATACAAAACGGTCAGATTTGCTTGATTATATTAATAGTGCAACACTGTTTATTACCTAATTTGGTAAATTGTAAGTATGGTATTTTGGATTATGTAGAGTCAACTCCTCATTATTGCAAAATATACCCAGCACTTCAAACAAAATTGTATATTATATTAATATTTTTAAATAATATTTTTTTAATTAAGCACCATTTGTCGGTGTAGAATTGAATAAAATTGTTAAACTGACCTAACAATGAATACCTCCGGAAAAAAAAAAAAAAATCTAAAATGTATGTTATTTGATCAAACAGATATTGGTCATCTCAACCAGCCCAAATTTCAGCAGATTAGTCAAGTCCGCCAGTTCACCCAAAAATGAAAATTCTCTCATCATTTACTCACCCTAATGACATTTCAAATCTGTATGATTTTCTTTCTTCTGTTAAACATGAAAGAAACATTGCTAACCCAACAGTTTTGGTTACCATTGACTTTCACTGTCATTTCACTGTTTGGAACGACATGTGGGTGATTAAATGATGACAGAATTTTCATTTTTGACTGAACTGCCGCTTTAAGAGCTGCCATATTTTATAAATACACACAGCATAACTCACCGTGTCTCATCTCCCTCTGGCAGGTTAAGCTCCTGCTCGTTGTGTTCCATTCACCTTAATTCCATCCAGTGTCCAATCACACGAGACTGAGGCGGACCTGACCCTCGCCGCTCTGCTCAGCATACGCAGGGTGAGTATCAGTCGGCTGCTATAGGACGGCTCATGGTGACATTCCCCCGCATGTATTTCTGCCTCTGGATCAAACCCCTTTATACCTGTTTGAAAGAAACACATCATTCGTCTTGAATTAGCACAAAGAGAGTCAAACAGTGGGTTTCTCTAATCAAATCCTCTAGAGGCTGCACCAAACGTGTTTTTGTAAAGCAGCCGTGACTCAGTTTCAACGCACGGTGGTGCACATGCGCACGAGATCATCGTGTCTGAACTCCTGCCCCCAGAGCTCAGGCCAAGCTGCTTTCATTAGAGGGAAAAGGCCAACTGATAAATGCACATCCCTCACGCCTGTGTGTTATTTTTCCATTCTTGCTCTGCAGCCGATATGGCTTCACCGTGCAAGGTCAATAACTCTGCCGTTTCCAAGGCAACTACTCGGCCTCTGTCTAATTATAGGAAAGCCGAACTGGGTTGTTCCATAATGGCTGACCTCAGTGTTTAATAATTCAGCAGATCATTCCATCTTGGGATTAATTTACTCATTTTTTTTTAAAGATCGTAGAGATTTAGTTTGTGAAGGATGTCACACTTTCTTCGTGTGTTCTTTTCTCCGTCTCTCCCGTTCTCTGCACTGACATGCATTATCACCTGTGTGTCACACTTCAGGATCTCACATTCTTAAACAGCCAATAAAACTACCTGAATCTGAATGAGTGTGATATATGAAGTCATGACTCACATGACGGTACAAGATCAGACATGAGGTGCCCCCTGAACACAAACACATTGCCCTGCTGAACCTCTTATTTTATAGATTCTGGCTTTAGATTGGTCAATCTACAGTATAGTGAGTAGAGATGTTGCTTTTTTAAATTAAATATTATTTATGACTTTAGTGTCTAATAACTTTTTTGCTAATTAAAATGAAACTTTTTTTTGTTTTCTGACACTAATAAATAAATAAATCATAAATAAATCCTTATACTACATCAATACAAACAATATGTAGTATTGACTGCGGAATCCAGTCATAAAAATGGAGTTTACTGTGCGATGCGAATAAATCGAAAGTAGGTTAGTTCACTTAAATCAGATCGCGATATGGGCTAGTGTCTGTTAATATTAAGCTGCAGAAAGACTTTTAAATATGAATCCTGCATATTCTGAGTGTCTCTGTGTGAATCGTGCAGCCTATGGTGTGAATGAATGGCTCAGATGAGCGGTTTTGTTTACTACACAAACTGAAGCACACGTGACGCTCACTGTGTTTTCAGCATCTGCCCTCTCACTAAATAAGGACATAAATACATAAACATCATCTCTAGAGCTGCTCTAAGAGTCACTTTATGAACATTTGACCATTTCATTTTAGTCACAAACACACAAACAAAACTCTTCAAGGCAACCCGCCAAAATAAAAGTCACGTTAAATGCGAAGAAATTGTGACAGAAATATATTAGCTACTTTTACACAGTAGAATGTATGTCATAATGTAATAATACTACAACTACTACTAATAAATTTATTTTTAAAACTTTAAGGAATAATCACACAATTTTTCTTCCATGATTTAACAGTACACCTGTTGTGCAGTACTTTGTTTGCCAAAAAATTGAAAGGGTTTAATTTTCATTGGATTATGAGAAAAATTTAATCAATGTTTTATGCTTTCATTCGATTACCAATAAAAAATATAAAATAAGTATGGAAGCTTGTTTCCTCCACAGGACAAAAAAAAAAAGGTAACTATGATTTTTTATTTCATAATTCAGATTTCAGGAATTGCAAGATAAAAACGTGCAAGCTGCAAGATATAAACTCAGGGTAACTCAATTCTCATTATTAACTAGGCCTAGCTGCTTATTAGAATGCATATTACTAGAATGTTGGCTGTTTATTAGTACTTATAAAACATATTAAAACCTTATTCTGCATGACCATATTTTAGATTCCTTAATCCTACTCCATATACCTAAACTTAACAACAACCTTACTAACTATTAATAAGCAGCAAATTAGGAGTTAACCGAGGCAAAAGTTGTAGTTAAAAGTTAGCTAACATTGAGAACATGTGACAAAACTCAGAATTGCAACTTTATATCTCGATGAAAAGTTGCAATTAATTTTTTTAATTACAAGGCAGAAACAAGCTTTTTTATATACAAAACAATTTTTATTGTTAGGTTGTAGGACATACTGTTTTACTTTGTTCAGCAATTACATACATGTTGTAAAGAATCAAAGTATCAACCTGAACAAAATGCTATAACTGATTTTATTCAGCAAGCTACTATAGTTTCACTTTTCCCATTCAATATCTCTATATTCAATAGCTTCTATCATCATCGTAATGGAACAAACTAATTGAGTGAGTGAGTGTGTGTGTGTGTGTGTGAGTGTGTGTGTGTGTGTGTGTGTGTGTGTGTGTGTGTGTGTGTGTGTGTGTGTGTGTGTGTGTATGTGTGTTTAGACAGGCATCAGCAGCCTTGACCACAGCTGCATACATAACCTTCCCTCTGGAAATCTATTCTTTAAATCTGATTGATTCAACCATAGAGCCTTGAACACACTCTAAACATTCAGAAACAACTAAAAAAAAAAAAAACAGTATTTCAGATGACCACAATGTCCGAATTCAATTGGCTAAATGGCTATTTGTAAAACCAGTAACAAATTAAGCAGACTGAAAGCAGCTTCCATTCTGTTGTTTTCAAAATTCATTCAAGTACAGACAGAGGACATACATTTGTATACAGCACATGCACACAGTCCATATGGCTAAAACAGATTTTGGCAGAAGAGGCCTCTTGCGATGCCAAGAAAATGACTGGATTTACAAAACAAAATTGACCTCTCTCATTTCCTCCCTGGTGAAGTGGACCACTCGTCCCACTTTCCATCTCTCATTTATTTTAAATGGGGATAATAAAGCTAGCAGAAACAGGAAACTAGCATTGTGTGCTTACAATTAAGTAACAAAAACCCAAACAAGTGCCTTGAGTGCTGAGTCTGTTTTGTTCACTATGATATTGTGGGTATTAGAAACCATGTCAGCACAGTGGCAGATTTGTCAAATGCACTTTAAGAAAATGTTTTTTTTTAACTCTCTACTTCAGGTTTTAAAGCACTGAACCATTAAAAAATGCAAAGTCAAACATACTGACTGGGACACTTGGTCTCTCCCTCTGAAAAGCCAAGGATGAACGTGGGATGAGTCTTTCACTATAGTTGATTGAAGACAAGACAATCTAATTGAAACCCACTTAACCTTTGCTACCTTAAAATATGCTTTCATCTTTATTTTTTCCCCAATGCAAGTAAAGACAGTCCTAAAAGCTGGTAATGGCCCTCAAACGAGCTAGGGAATCTAAAGGATTATGTAGTGAAACTTTGATTCACACTCACACTTGGTATGAAATTACTGTTATCTTGAGGTTAGGTATAAAATGACACCCCTCACAACACAACACAGAACCATAACTGAGAAGAAGGTGAGAAACAAAGTATTGTTGACATCCTGTGTGGGAGTTTGTGCTTTCTAAGAATGAAGAAAGCGGAAAATGTGACAGCTGTAAAAACCATTATGGTGGATTGGTTTCGTTTCCTGTGTGGTTACAACAGAATTGTTTGAGACACCTCAAAAACTATTTGTGGTATTCAGATATTTCTAAATAAAACCAAACTTTTCTAGATTTACAAAAGCAGATGAAATGAGATCACACTGCTTAAGACATTCTTTGAGACACTGGCTAACCAAAGCCCTTAGTAAATCAGAGAAGTCACTGCCAGAAAGTAGGCCAAGGGAATTTCCCGAAATTGAGCTGTGTACTGTGCATGTGACCACCAAAATCCTCAGTTATGGGATATTACAATAAACAAACACTATAGTGAATACAATGCGTGACAAAAACTCTGAATCTAATCTGCTGAAAATCAGATATCAGAACAAAAGTGTGAAATGTTATTTAGCTTTTGCATTAACTATAGCAGAAGATTAAGTATATACATGATGACAGTCATCTGATCAGCTTGCAAGTCTCACTTATAAAACTAAGACACTTTTATTAAGTTAAAACAGATCATTTGCATAAGTACTTCAAATGAAAATGTAATTTGCTACAGTTTTTAAGGGGTGTTTTTGAGTAGGATCTTTAATGGTTAAATTGATTATTCATAACAATAACAGAATTGTGTACAAAATGACCCTTTGTAAAGAACAAGGATCGTATGAACAAGGATTGACGTCGGTACATAATGAACTTCTATTTTTCCTTATCCTTGTAGTCTTATTTCTTTTTCGATCCTGTCACATCTTGTAGAAATCATAACCAATTACTTATTTTTCTACATACTTTGATGTGTGAAAGTAGGTGTTACAGCAACCCTTCTATATAAAAAATGCCTATATTCCAAAACTTTTCCAATTTACATTATATTTCTGCTGAAACACTGAAGCAGTATTCTTCTTTCTGTAAAAGTATAAAAATAAATATGATAAAGGTTTAAATGTCATCTGTGACACAAAAGAAACAGCTAAGCAATCAAAGTAAGACATGGTTGTTTTCAAAAGTTTTGCTGACAATAAAGAATATGGAGTCAGCAGCTCCTTTTATTCATATCTTAAAAATGAAATGAACAAGCTATTAAAAAATACCAACATTTATAAATTACTCTGTATCCAGTTGAAATTGATGAAGCCATTAAAGGCATGTTTTCATTTTAAGGCATCTCAAATCTGAATGACTTTCTAAGCACCTGGCAATGATCCCTATGTGAAACACGCAGTGAACCAGAAGGCAAGAGCATGCTAATGTGTGTGTCATGCACTTTCAATGGCTCAGCTCCTCACACACGTCAGGCATTCGCCAGTTGTACAGCTGGTCTCGTGACATATAGTTTGAGATGTAAATGTGCCTGCCAAACTCAAATGTAAATCAATCAAGTCATCGTTTCTGAAGTGCTCTAGTGTGGACGAGTATTGTTCTTAAAGCCCAGGTAAGCTGGGTAAGGTTGGGGACATGCAACACAAAATACCGAGGAGGAGAAAAAGACTCTCTTCCAAATCAAATCCACAAAAGCTTTACAGCAGCTCTGGGAAAAATGGTGACATTTCTGTCATGATTTCATATATTTCAAGAGCAGAGCTGAAAATCGCTTTATTTCTGACATTTACCATTTTTGTATTTTAAAAAAAATAAGAAGAAACAGAATTTGTTTAAACAGCATCTTTTAAACAAGATCAGTTCATTTGAAAGGCTTAATTACAGAAGAAAATATATAAATAAATAAATAAAATAAAATAAAGTGGTTTATTCTTGAAACAAGAAAAAAAAAAACTGACAATACTCTTAAACTATTCTTTTAATTGACCCCTCACAAAAACCCGCCCTCTATAGTTATTGTTGCTATGTCTGACAAGCCACGCCACTCTCACACCTCACATCATGTTCTCACGCAGTGGAAAATGACTGCGCCCACAGACAAGACAGTGCAGGTTACTTCTGGTCTCAGCTTTCTTTCTTTTTTTTTTAATTCAAACAATAAATACCGCTTTGTGGCTCTTTAATGTGTCGCAACAGATCAATGTATTGCCTCAGTTCAAGCAGCACACATGAACACATCGTCTTTTCATATTTACTCAAAGCACAAAATAAACATGAATGAACATCACAATGTATTTTATTTCAACTGCAGAAAGACATCAGTACACACCATTTTTGATGTTTAAGTCCTCTGAAGTTAATGTACTTTCCTGACTGGTTTGTTTGTTGGACAAAATGGCGGATTCGGCGATTGGTCAGATCACCTGTCAATCCAGCTCTTTGCGAACTGTCAATTAAGTCTTACTATCTTACACAGTTTTGCTTCTCAAGTAAACTTGTTTTGTTTTAATTATGTTTAGATATTTTGATCTAGGTAGATAATGTTCAAAGTGTACACATTTAACAGGCCAAAAACCTCAATGCAATTTTCTGTGTAGATATTTTCATCTGAAACAAAACAAAAATATAATTTTTGTGTGAATGCTTCTAATGTGCCTTCCAGATGGAGTAAAACAGCTTTTACAAGGTTTTACTTCTTAAACCATTAGATAATCTGCTTGTTACCGTGGTAACTGTCCCCCTATTTAGCCCTAAACAACAAGTGAAGTGCAGAATTCTTGCAGAGTGATTATTTCAGGTACTGGCAGCTGAGGTCAAGAGAGTTGAAAACAAATGAATGAAACGTATGCTTTATCCCCTCCATGTGTGTCTTCGCTAATGATGACTGTGAGCACTGAAACACTTGCATGAGTAAGAGTAGCATGTAACATTCACGAGGAGGCAATGTGACAAGCGGGATGAAGAATCTGATTTATCCCTGACATTGTGATTAAATAAGTTGCTAGCGCAGAGCTGAGCTGACAACGGCGACTGGATGAGACACTTGCAATTGCAGTATGAATTCAGTGTGAAACACCTCATGGCCTTCAGTCACGTCATATAAAGAAGCCCATTGCGACCTATTGCACGCTTAAAGATTGCTCTTTCAATTGCATAACAAATGGCAACTTACAGTAGAACCATTATAGTTGGTGGACTGAGAAAATATAAGTTGATGTCAAATAATACATTCTGCAAAATTATTGTGGCTATGATAAAGCTAGAAGAGATAAGGCGAGGTGCATTTGTGAGGTGCATAAAAGTTGTTGAAGAAATCATCAATTCAAATATCTAAATCCAATCATGTTGTGAACTGAATCATCAGCCCACCTTCATGTCGCTCCAAGCCCGTATGACCTTTTAAGTGAATGATGATGACAGTACCTTGTATTATTGACCCTTAGCATTAGGTCATGGAACTAAGCTGGATATGAATCATAAGCTATTGCTCAATTAGAATTCCTAGTGAGAAAAGTCATAACCACGCATGACTATGGTCAATTTTTGTAACTGTATGAAGAACTTGAGAAGAAAACACTATCGTTCAAAGGTTTGAGGTCAGTACAGTTTTTATTATAAAAGAAATTAGTATTTTTATTCAGCAAGGATGCTTACAATTAATCAGAAGTGACAGTAAAAGAGATTTATAAAGTTATGAAAGATTTCTAAATTATACTAATCAAAGAATCTTATTATAACATCTTATCAAGAATATTAAGCAGCAAAACTGTTTTCAATATTGTTTCATGAGCAAATAAGTATGTTTCTAAGGATTGCGTGTCACTGAATGTTTAAACTTATGGTGTGAAAAATGAATTGCTAAATAAATGTTTTATTTACTTTATATCTATCTTTCCATTTATATTTATTTTATATTTACCATTAGAATTAACTAAAACTATGGCTGTCAATATAATAAATTAATAAAATTAAGAATAATCTCATGTGAAAGCAGAATAAAACCAGTTATCATAATGTATTTTAAACAGGGGTGTCCAAACTCGGTCCTGGAGGGCCAGTTTCCTGTAGAGTTTAGCCAACCGTAATTAAACACACTTGAACCAGCTAATCCAGCTCTTATTAGGCATACTAGAAACGTCCAGGCAGGTGTTTTGCGGCAAGCTGGAGCTAAACTCTGCAGGACACCAGCCCTCCAGGACCGAGTTTGGACACCCCTGCTCTAAAATTTGCTACTGAGCCCCTAGTTTGAAGAGTCTTGATTTATTGATGGATCAGGAAAGAGGAAATAGCATGGTTAAGCTGTCACATACAGTATGGTCTTATTTCCCTTCCGTTTACAGGGTTGGGTAAGGAAATGCAAAGGGCTGCATTAAGTGTCTGTGTCAGATCATGTTAAGTTCGAATAAATGTTGTAAAAGCCTCTCACCTGTTTTCACGATGTAAAGGAACACATCCTTACCTTACCTTGATCTGCAGTGCCAACTAAGCCTAAAGTAAATCTGCCATTGAGCTTCTGTTTGCTAACGATGCAAAGGACAAATCAGATTGTTGGCGGTAATGCAAAACAAATCCAATGTTTGAACTTGCACTTACAATAACCCCTGATCCCCTCTGAATCTACAAAACACAGGCGTTAGGTCCATGATGTCCATGGAACCAGCAGGCTAAGCATTAGATTTAGAGGTTAGCTGCATGGGGCTTAGCAGAACTGTCGTACCTGGGGAAGAAATGGAGAGCATTGGGGAGGGGGGACTTAGGGAAATATACAAACAGAATCTACCAGTACAGTTTTGTGCTTTAAACAATCTAGGTAAATGTATAGATGGGCAGGAGCTGGATTTGGGTCATCTGGCAATATCCCAAGAGCTCCCGAGACGTACTGCAAGTGATCAGGCCAAAAAAAAAAACAACAGACCCTGGGTTACACAGTAAACATCGGATTCACAGCCAACATGTTCCATCACTTATTATATACTGCAGAGCTCCTACAAACCCCACACAAGCAGAGCAATATATTTTAAAGGGGTGGTTGACTGCGATTTCACTTTTTTAACGTTAGTTAGTGTGTAATGTTGCTGTTTGTTAATGAGCATTTTTGTTTTTAAACTCTCTCTGTCCAAACTAAGGCTTTAAATGCTTTCCAACAGTCGCTCGTCCACACTAACACGTATGAAAATGCCTAAATCACCTTACTGCACATCTATAAAATCATAAATGTTCACTGAGATAATACTGACAGACCAGACATAATAAAGTTCCCAATATTCTTCTGGTTCGATCATTTTATTAGCTATACCCACCACTCACTGCTGTATCCAGGCCACACTCAAAATCATTCCATCACCAGTTTATAACTCAACTTATACCGCAGGAAAGTAACTGCCAGAAAATATTGCATCTTTGTAATATGAAGACTGTACAAAGTAACATTTATATTTAGCAACATTAAAGTGAACAGCAGGCACAACAACAGAGTGCTGCAGTCGTGACGTCCAAACCTGGAAGACTATTCACTGCTGGATACCTCACATTTTTCAATTCATGAGCAAAATAAAGTCTGTGGTAAACATAACTTGATGATACTTTGATGTTTTGTATATATTTTTTATATCATTTTGAAGCATGTTTATTTCTAATAAGTAACTAGATAAGAATGTTTGGGGTATGCGTGTGTGCAGTTTACATTGTAGGACAAAATGTTCAAGTGTCATCAAGTTATGTTTACCACAGGCTTTATTTTACTCATGAATTGAAAAAACCCATAGGAAAATCTCAAGGAAACCATTGGGTTCTGACTTCATGACTGCAGCACTCTACTGTATGCCAGTACAAACATGAATATATAGGGAGGTAGAGCAGGGTGAGTTAAGCCAGTTTTCACTTAAGGTGTGTTAAAGGTGAGCACATGACAGTAATAGGCCCAACTTAAATACAGTGTGTACATAAATTTCAGGAGGTGGTGCATTCTCGGGAATAATCACTTTGGATATAAACTGCTATCAAAACATGGCTTTCCAAAAAAAAAAAAGTGGTCTCTTGGCTCAACTTGCCCCCAGTGAGGGGTAGATTGAGCCAAGGGAAAGGGTAGGTTGAGCCACATATGGAGTTAAACTGTGCCACTGACTGAAGTAAAATTGAACATTTTCACCTCAAGCTATATCAAAGGAAGAGAACTTCAATAAAAATTATTATTAAAGTCTATGTATGAGCCTTGTGATGGACTGGCCATCTATCCAGGGTTTTTCTCCACCTGTGGCTTAGGATGCTGGGTTAGGATCCAGCTCCCCATGACCCTGATAAGGACAAAGGTGTTTTAAAAGTTTTATTAAAATATACAGTTCACAACTTTGAAGGCATTTTAATTATTTAAACATTTCCAGTTCACATCAAGAATTAAAAAACAAAACAAAAAACATACTGCAACTGACCTTACAGTGCTGGGCTAATACTCAAAATCCCACTTACAAATGTTGCAGGGAAATACAATTTCATAAAAAATTCAATGGCCAATTTTCATAAACAATGCCTGTTTAACATTTTCAGAACAAAATCAAGTTCAAAAGTTCAAGTTCAAAATTTTATCATGTAGAATTACAGTAAAATAATAATAGTTTATAATCATAACCACTGGCTCAACTTCCCCATGACATTTGGCTCAAATTACCCCACTCCTACCATTTTAAGAAATTTGTATCATCCAGCAGTTTAGAGCTAACATGATGCTAACAGTACAGCCTCATACTATAACTTCCTAAAGCACAAACACATGAGTGATGTTTTTTCAGATTTGTAGGTAATTCTTCAGACACAAGAAGCATGAGTCCTTGAACATACAAAAATCACTTTGAACAGCAAAAAAAATGTTTTTTAGTTACTGATAATTCCATGGGCCTCTTTCCATCACTAGGTGAATAAAATGGATAACCCTTAATTTAGTCATATAGTTGCCTAGAAAGAAGGGGTGACTCAACTTTCCCGCAACTCAAATCACCCCGCTCTCCCCTATATGGGTACGATATGCGTGACTTGACCAAACATGCATTATCATTTTCGAATACTTCCTTTTTCACAGTCCACACTACAATGCGAAAACTGTTTTCAAATGTATCCAGAGCATCTGAGTTTTCGCTTAACAAGAACGCAGTTTCAGTGTGAACGAAAGGCAAAAAACATAGAGAAAAGACGCAAGTTCAATTAATGAGGACACAGCCACAGTCATTCAGCCCAAAACTGCTGAAAGTGGCACTCTGTTGTTACATTACAGCGATTAGTGTACAAATAGACAAATGGCTGTTAACTCAATCTACAGGAGTTGTGATGAATAACACAACACAAGTTGGACTTGTAACCCAAAGGTTGTGGGTTCGAGGCTCAGGTCCGGCAGGGATTGTAGGTGGGGAGAGTGAATAACCAGCACTCTCTCCACCCTCAATACCATGACTGAGGTGAGACCCTTGAGCAAGGCACCAAACCCCCAACTGCTCCCTGGGCGCCGCAGCATTGGCTGCCCACTGCTCCGGGTGTATGTTCACTACTGTGTGCATGCACTTGGATGGGTTAAATGCAGAGGACAAATTCTGAGTATGGGTCACCATACTTGGCCACACACCACTTCCTCTTTTCCCCCTATATGTGTCTGTGTTTGCCCAAATCACTATCAGCCTATTTTTTTCTTTGTCTCCATGGAGCTCAAGGTGTGTGTGGCAGCACATAGTTATGTTGCCAACTTAACAGACATGTCACACTATAGCAGAAAGACAAACACATAGTTGCGAGGGAAAACAGGGAGGTGAGGGCACAACAATCCTGACAAACACATAAATCACGCTGCTGGAATATATGTACACATGCTCTCTTCCTCTTTCACATATACATGCAGACTCGCACACGATCAACAATCTGCATGAGGTGAATGAGGGGGCAGAGGGAGGCCAGTGAAACGCGATCCGCGATCCGCTTCAATCTTCTGGTTACAGTGCCGTCGCTGTAATGCGAAATGGCTTTATGGGGAGATGCAGGGGTCACGCTCCAACCCTGAGGACTTTTCCACTGCACCTGTGCCGCTCTTTACATAAGCTGCCACTCTATACAGTCGCTGACACTTCATACACTTATGGCACACAGTACCGCACGTGCATTTAATATACCGATGCATTCTTGGTAAGCCTTTCTGGGAAAAGAGGGGTTCGTTTATTTTTGTCGACTGAATGTAGATTGCACAAGGAAATATGAAGTAAACCGAATGTATACTGCGCAAGGAAATATGAGGTAAACAAGCAAAATTAGGTCATCTGTTGGCAGGCTTACGGAACTGTTTGATACTGATATTCTGACACCATCTGTGTACAATGCAGTCAAGAAATATGATATTTTTCTCTCCACATCAGGCATATGTCCTGATCATGCCATCTGAGAAGCTTTTCTAGACAAAGGGGATAAAAGAAAGGAGGATAATGATTTGAGCCCTCAGATGTGACTCACAGCAAATGATCGATTTATCACGGATCAAACAATATCTAGAACTGCTCTGAGAGTCACTTCATGAGCAGTTTACCATTTCTTTTGGGAAAACTGTCCTCACATCATATACAAACAAAGACCAAGAGGTTTTCACAGCAACCCATCAAAATAAAAGTTTTTTTTTTTCAGTTTAACGTGAAGAAACCGTGGCAGAAATATTACTTAAAGTACTACTACTAATAAAAAATTATTATTAAAACATTATTTTTAAAGGAATATTTACCAGAAAAATTATACAACACAGTATTTCTGAAGAAAAAAAAAAAAATAATAGTAATAATAAATATTTTTTAAACAATCAATTAATTAGAGACAGGGCTCTGAACCAGTTCAAGGAACAAAAACGGACACAAATGACATTTTCACAGGAAAAAAAACAAATGAAAACAAAATCAATTTTAATCGTTCTGAACGATTAACGTTATTTTATTGTTCTCTTTAATATTTTAATTTGGCAGTGACCAATCATGAATTGAATAGTAGAGCACGTGACGCTGACACATCAAGCTTGAGTGAAATGCCCGCGCCGCAGTCATCGGCAGACCATTTGTCCAGCCCAATAAGATTTGTCTTAAATAACCACAAAGTTGGCTACCCATCAAATGTTCAGAGGTAGGTATGTTTAAGTTAAAACATGCTTAGAAATGTGAAGATTGGCCTTATGAAGTAATGCAAACTATATATATTTTTTGTTTCTCTTCTGTATTTAATGTTTGTGAGCTAATTTTTAGAACGTAAAAATGTCCTAGGCCTATAATAAGCTTATACCACTGTCAATTACTTTTTTTTTTGATGGGTCGCCACCAAGACAATCCTTTTCATCCTATGATCGTATTTCTCCTATGATAAGTCGTGTAACAAGTCTCTCAGCAATATTGTGGGTTGCGGGGCAGAAATAGCCAGGAATCACGGGGGCACATTCAACGTAGACATCCAGCAGAGTATGCTGATTCAACCAGCAATAAAAGAAAAGCATCTACAGCAGATGGACAAACAACTCTGGATGTGGTCATAGTGAAAAAGCCAAAGACAACAGGCCTATAAATTAAAATGAATCTTATGTTCTAAAAGATGCGTGCATAGAGCTAGTTCCTGTCAACGGGAGACACCAGCTTCAGAAAAATTATCAAGCCAATACAAGAAGCTATAGGAAATGATTTCGCCATCAACTCCTTAAATATCCGTCATATGGTGTCAAGTGTTGCTCAGGTGGGAAGGGAAAAGCTAAAGAATGAGTTAAAGGGAAGGCTACTAATGCTTAAATTTGATTCAGCCACATGCAGAGACCAATCTGTTCTTGACGGAGAAAAAACTGGGCTGCGCCATGTGGCTGTAATGGAGCTAACTGAACAACACGCAGCCGAATACATTTCATCTGTCGTGAAGGATGTCTTGCACAAATATAATTATAGCAAGTTTACTCAGTAACGTCAGATAACGGCACTAACACGTTAAAGGCAGTGTCTTTACTATCCGATATCCAAGAGGGGAACTGATCCCATGGGCACATGAATGTATGAGGATGAGCTAGCTAGCTGCAATCCAAGGCGAAACTCCGGATTTGGTAATTGAACTTGACTCTGTGATATCAGGACATGTGTTGCGCAGTGTGAGGTGCTCGGCTCATACCCTGCAGTTAGCAGTTGACGATGCATTAAAAGAGCAACGGTCATCTAATTTGATTTCTAAAGCGAGACGTGGCAAAAAAGTTGTGCACACAGAACGTTGTCACTCTTCTTAAAATAATGGCAGAATTGACAATC
The DNA here is from genome assembly GCA_021397915.2 of Tor tambroides. Classification (NCBI taxonomy): domain Eukaryota; kingdom Metazoa; phylum Chordata; class Actinopteri; order Cypriniformes; family Cyprinidae; genus Tor; species Tor tambroides. Next base: position 4,735 of record JAFVLL020032079.1, on the reverse strand, counting down.
CCTTTGCAAAACGCCTAGTTCAGTGTCTCAAATCACGACAAACAGTCCTCTTTGACAATGACGCCTTTGTGGCTGCTTTATTTCTCGATCCTAGATACAGACTTTTTCTCAGCGATCTTCAATCCGAAAGCGCTAAAATTCACTTATGTCGTGCCTGGGAAGCCATTCAGAATTTATCTGGCAGCAACGCGACGTCACAGCACATTCCGTTCCAATCATCCGACGATGATGACGAGATAGAACAGCTGTTGATGGCAAAAGAAAAAGAAAGCACAACAGTAAAACACACTCGTGTTTCAATCTCATCTGTTATGGATATGTATTCAAGAGAAGCACGCCTTAAGAGGAGTGAGCCCTGTTGAAAAAAACAACATATGCTGGTTGGGTATGTTTTGAAGAATGGCTGCTGGTTTGAGCTGGTTTAAGCTGGTCATGTGCTGGTCCTAAGATGGTCCTAAGCAACTAGCTCCTGCTCAGAATTAGCTTAGGACAAACACATGACCAGCTTAAACCAGCTCATGACCAGCTAAGGACCAGTTCAAACCAGCAGCCATGCTGTTTTTTTCAACAGGGAGTGTCATTTTAGGAACTGGGCAAGTGTTGCTCCCTCAAATCCAGTTTTGAACAAACTTGCTATGAATGTAATGGCACTACCTGTAACGCAAGTCAGCGTAGAACGCGCATTTTCATGCCTCAAGTACATTCTTTCCCCACTGAGGTCTTCAATGAATGCACAGGTCTTGGAGGACATTCTTTTCGTACGTTTAAACAAGCAGTACGGACTTTAGTCTCAAATAGACTGAATCAGTTTGTGCATTTCGTTTAAACCTATCCAAGTAGCAACTATCGCACATTTCTACTAGTCTTTCAGGTAGCCCAAAACAGGTCAGTGTGATTTCTTTATAGACTGTTAATGCTTTGTATTAAATTGTAGAAATTTTGTTGTAATTTTATTTTACAATGTTATATTGCATTAAATGATCGAGCTTAATTAGCTAACTGAATTTGATTCTGTGATGCAAGGACGTGTTGTGCAGTGAGGTGTTGCATTATACTTTGAAATTAGCAGTTGACGGTGCATTAAAAGAGCAATGGTTATCCAGTTTACATTTTTTTTTTATTCATGTAATTTCTAAAACAAGTAGTGTTGCAAAAAAGTTATGTACACAGAACGTTATCATCACTCTTCTGAAACGAATTAGGCATAAGAAGGCGACTTTCGATTGTTCAGTACCAACGGTTCAGTAAAACAGGTCAATATTTTTCCAGTTGTTTATGCTTTTTTCCTTTTTAAGCCCTGATAAGAGATGCTCTTTTGATTATTAATATTTAATGAAATCCTTAAAATGGAAATTAACTTTCATTATTTCATTTAATTAGACATGCTTTTTGATGAATAAAATTTAATTTAACCATTAGTCTAGAAAAATTAAAACTGAAAAAAAACAGAATCCAGAACAATAAAACTGGAAAAAACAGAACTTGGGGAAAAAAAATAAAACAGATTTCATGAATGTCTTTACTGTCACCCGATCAATTTAATGTGCCCTTGCTGAAAATCTTTTGAATGGTATACTGTAACTTACCCACACTCTCACTAACAACAAGATAAGTGGAGCCAGTTTTGTTGCTATCATCCATCACACAGTCTGTTCGCACTTCTTCCATCTGGAAAATGTTTAGGAACCATTCATGCCAAAATACTTCACAACACTAAACTGTTTCTTCAAGCAAGCTGCCAAACTACTATATCCTGTCTGGATTCCCCAGTCCCTCTTACCTCCAGCAGTTTAATATGAAATACAACAGAACGAGAGTTTACACTTCCAACTTCCAACATTTTTAATCATCACTGTTTCTTATTGGATTTCATATTGTAGGCCTGAGAACACAGCACTTTTATGTCCTCTTCTCTCTCTCTCTTGTTCTTGCTTTTTATAGGTTGCTTAGTTATACAGCCCTCAAGGAAAGTGAGAAGTTTCTTTAATATTGGTTGATTATGCCCACAAGTCCAAACATATTTAAATAACCCAACTGCAAAACAATAAGTACATTATGTAGCTGCAAATGCATTCACACATGGCATATATTAGTAACATGATTAATGAGCAGGCATGAGGGGAAGCAACTAATAAGGATCAATGTAAAACACCTGATGTGCAAGAAACAAAGAGGCACAAACTGCTGTTTTGTGCGATTTGAATTATTTTGCAGAACTCAAAATTCTCTCTGCAACCACTTCCTTCCTCCAGTGACACAGTCAAACTAGCTTCTGCTGTACTAACACTGATGCCAACTGTCAACATGTAGGTGCTACAAGATGAGATTGAATAAAACATTATTAATTAAATCTGAAACTTTTTAACAAAGTGAACTGACAACCATAATCCCGCATATTTTAGATCTACTGTATAATGAGAACTGAAGTATCAGGAACAGGGTAAAACCTCAGGATGTTTTTCTGTTAAAAAGATTACATCTAGAAGAGGAAGTCAGTCATTCTTCATTATCAAATGTCTGAGAAATATAGGAAATCCTTCTGGAACACATTTATTCATGTTTAAGTTTAGATATCAGCTTAGATTTATGATTTTGTCCTGAATATGGTCTATCAGCGTTCTGTTACCTCCTTGTACTTTAACACTAGTGTAGCGATATCCCATATGCTTGATGTGCTTTACCCCATAAAACATGGCAGCCTCACATCTTTGATGTCTCGTAGTAGCATAATAACATCTCATGACTGATAGATTAGAGTTAAGGTGCACTTATCTCCACCACGTCAACAACTATTATCATCACGTTTTCATAAGCTTCCTCTAGGAATGCCATCACGTCTTATGCATGCAGTTTTGACCTTGAAGCTGTTAAACGTGTTGGGCTGCCTATTGTTCTCAGGTTCATCTGTTTTCACTGCAAATGTGAAGATGAAATCACAGTGTGAAAAATAAATATATTTCAAACTAATTTATTTGTTAAATAGAGCAAAACAGACTTTTTGACCAAACGTTTTTGGGATGGACTTTTTGGGAACATTTTGAATTAGAGTACTGTACACTACAGTGCCAAAGAAGACTTATACTTTCAGTAAGAATTCATTACATTGATCAAAAGTGACAGTAAAGACATTTATAATGTTACAAATAAACTTCTATTTCAAATAAATGCTGTTCTTTTGAATTTTCTATTCATCAAAGAATCCTGAAAAAAGTATCATGGTTTCCACAAAAACATTAAGAAACACAACTGTTTTCAACACTGGAAGACTGGAGTAGTGTGTTTTCATATAACAATAAATGAAGAATTTTAGTCATTAAATATATAATTATATGCACCACATGTCAAAAACAACAGATCCTTATTTGTAGTGACCACAAGTGTGTTGAAATAATCATCAAAGATTTGCTGAAATAGTTACTGACAATAGCTGTTCATTAACTCTTGTCTCAAGGTCAGACCTCTGAGGACATATAGAGTGGCCATTAGTGTCCATGGGACCATAACCATCTGTCACTGACTTCAATTAAAAAGTCTAATTAGCAGTAACACTGATGTTTTTCAGTACAAGAATATGTATATGCATAATACATAATGGATCTGGGAGAAAATGTGTCTATCACATAGGAACCACTTACAGCTTCACTCACAGATATCAACTAATCCATGCAATAATTGCAGAAGCTCATTTTCTAGGTAATAGCGTGAAAATTGCTAACTGAAAAGAAGAGAATAATAGATTAAAAGGACTAAACAGCAAAGCAAATACAGCTCCATACTTTTCAAAGACAAGAGTCTCAGCATTCAGCACACTGGCTTTGATCAAAACAAAGGCATTTCAGTGAGCAGAAATCAAAATGTTCCCAAGTATATATTCTCACCTTTTGCGATTCAATCAAATATGTGCACAAAATGAAGTGAAAATGAAGCGCAAGGCCTCATCCTCCAAAAATTCACTGCACGCCAGTGACGACAGGATTTTTTAGAGAAATTGCAAAATTATTACTTTTAAATGTAATTATTAGGTTATACAGTAATTACTTGAATAATCTAATGTATCTGATGATACAAATGCAAAAATTTTATATATATATATATATATATATATATATATATATATTGTGTACAGAAATAGACCATGGTGAACATATTTACACAAATTTTGAATCTGTTGTGTTTTTAGACAGATAAATATAACTTTTAAAAAAAATCCAGTACAACAGTGACTGCTGCTCATCAATGGCAGCTGTCACAGTTGCAAGGTCACAAGAACAGTCCTTCATAGGCTAGACCATCCCATTTAACAACCCTCGCTCCAACCTTCACAGCCTTCGAAGGTACGGTCTGTGTCCTTCAAAGGAGGCGGTCTTGAACTGGGACACAGCTGACAGAAGACAGGATAAAATTCTAACAGCAGCTTTTTAATTACTGTCAAGCTTTACATCATTAAAGCCCCGTTCAGACTACACGATTTTAGCCCGATTTTGCCACGATCTGCTTGACGTAGGGTGTCGTGGGGATTCGTAAACGACAATGGGCGTCGGGACGCACGATTCAATCGTTTCATCTCGTGTAGTGTGTCATAGTGCACGACACCTCTGCGATGCTTCACGACCTCAACACAGAAAGACTAGCATGTTTAATTTTTTTTTCCGTCGTACACGACAAGTTCCATCACATCTATGACACTGGCCAATAGGAGCACAGAAGCGCCTTTGTACAAGCTTTCAAACAAGCC
>JAFVLL020032078.1:0-19898 GCA_021397915.2 Tor tambroides | reverse complement strand
TATATATACACTTTTTTCACCTAAATTTGCATTGGAATTTTTTATTTTTTTTTCAAATTAATACTCAAATGTAAGGAAAATGTAATTTATTTTGATTTATTATCTATTTAACTTCATGTGCTTTTAGATTTTTTACTAACAACAAGTAAAAACAGCATGACATTAAAGGGATAGTTCACCCAAAAACTACAAAACTACAGATCATTACAGTTGCGTTGCTGTCTATGCAGTATCTTAATTTGCATTCCGAAGATGAATGAAGGTCTTACGGGTTTGGAATGACATGAGGGCGAGTAATTAATGACAGAATTTTCATTTTGGGGTGAACTAACTCTTTAACTAAATGATTTGATTTAAAAAAAAAATATAACAAAATACTTCAGTTTTCTCATATAGTAGCTCAGGTTTTACAAGGACAGTTTTACATACGTTTTGTTCATATTCATAATGACACACATCATTTGTGCTTTGAGTGTGGACATAAAGAGCACTTACGGAAAATAATCACTCTGTGCACTGTTAGGGCAAGCGCGAGGCTACGTTTTTAAATATTCCGTATAACTGTGTTGCCTTTGCCCTCAGTGTAGCCACTACTGAGAGCCTGTCTGTATTGAGAGAGAGAAGATAAGCGTAATTAGGCTGATTTGTGCAGCTGACACTGGGGGGCATGTAGAGACGTCTCTTCTCCTGCTCAAGCCCTGCTGGGCTCTGTAGTTCACTGCCCAAACTCACTGAGCATGTCAGAGCTCTCAACCCTGACGAGGAACACGAGAGCGTGCCGACAGCCACTGCTTGTGTTTGCTTCTGTCTCTTTCTATTGTGAGCCGTGTTAGAGGCGCGGGTATCCAGGTCATTGCTCCTCAGTGTGGTTGATTGTGACGGAGCTTGTTGAATATGTATGGGATCAAGGCTATTTGTTTGTTTTTGGTCTGCTCTTGCGTTGCGTCTCATTAATTTTCTGCACAGAGCGCACATCCTTGCTCCCGCTGCCCCAGGGGGAGCTAACCTGCCCGATTTGTTTGTGACAGAATGTAACTCCCTGTGACCCAACTCCCATAAGTTGTATCTCTCTCCGTAAAACACACACTCACACACACCAAAAATAGATGGATTTACTTTGCGCAGATGGTCAGAAATAGCTCTGCCAATGGATTTAAAACGCACACACACACAAATGGTGGCACTCAGCCATTGTATCATGCTCTGTCATGGATTACCTGCCAGGGTTGTGCGCCATTCAGAATTCAGTTGAATCAAATTTCAGTTGAGGTGACATACAGTGTGTGGAACTGTATTCCGAATTTAAGGAAGTACAATTAAAATGCAATGAAATTCAAAGAAATTAACTGTTGTAAGTGTACATTATAATTCTAACCAGTATTTGAAATACCACTAATAGAATTGCATTTTTTATGTATTTACTCTATTTTATTTAATAAATCAACTACAAATTTAATTTAAAAAAAATAAATAAATAAATAAATAAATATAGAAAATCTATTTTTTATGTAAATTGTTTTGGCAGTATTTAACTAAATTAAATGTAGTTGTTTTGTGACACAATTTGTCAACTAATAAACATTTTCTGTTGTGTGACTGTGTTGAATTTATATGAGTTTCATTTCCAATTTCTAAATTCCAGTTGAACATTCTGTGGGCTGTGGCCAGTTCAATCATGAAGGAAGCCAGTTCTTAAATTCTGAATGTTGTCCAGCCTTGATACTGATTGGTAGATGTGAAGCGGAGTCGGTTTTGGATCTAACTCGTTCTGCGTTCCTTCCTCCCAGAGATCCATTCGTGATCAGCTCGAAGATTCTGACAGTGACGGTACGTCCTTTACCCAAACCCACCGAGCCCTTGGTATCAGTGGAACTTGCCCCTTTGCTCAATGTAAGTGCTTTTATTTATATTTTAACAGGCTTTAATATTAAATGCCCCCCAAAAATATGCATATTACATCACAGTATGTTTTTGATGTACCTTTTCTTAACTAAATCACTTGGGTGACTAGTTGAAGTACTTTTATTTTACACTATGGTAAACTTTTTGTTGTTGTTGTTGTTGTTGAAAGTCTCTTCTGCTCAGCAAGGCTGCATTTATTTGATCAAAATGCAGTAAAACGAGTAATACTGTGAAATATTAATACAATATTAATAAACAACAATTTTCTATTTTAATATGTTTTAACATGTAATTTATTCCTGTGATGGCAAAGCTGAATTTTAAGCAGCCATTACTCCAGTCTTCAGTGTCACATGATACTTCAGAAATCATTCTAAGATGCTGATTTGATGTTAAAAAAACCTCATAAATAATATTCCCATAAATAAATTCCCATCAATATTGAAAACAGTTAAGAGTTAAAAGAACAGCATTTATTTGAATTTATTTCTATAACACTCTAAATGCCTTTACTATCCTTTTTGTAAAAACCCAAACTTTTGAGTGGTAGTGTATATATGCATAATCGAGGAATATTTTTATATATTTTCAGAATTTTCAGTCTCACTTTATTTTAGGGTCCAATTCTTGCTATTAACAAACCGTTAACTATGACTTTTGCCTCAATAAACTCCTAATTTGCTACTTATTAATAGTTAATATTAAGGCAGTTTTTAAGTCTATGTATTGGGTAGGATTAGGAATATAGAATATGGTCATGCAGAATGTGTGCTTTTTAAGTACTAATAAACAGCCAATATGTTAATAATAGCCATGCTAATAAGAAACTAGTAAGAATTGGTCCCTGTACTAAAGTGTTACTGAATTTTCATATCTTATTTTCAGCAAATGCATGACACATTTTTTGTCTAAACTAACTCTTCAGAATCGAGGTAACATGCATTCACCATAATTTCTGTCTTCTTATGTATTCTTATATTTCTCTTTTTGGTTCCGACTGTACCACTAGTTATGACTTATAACTGATGCACATTCACTCATGCTGACAAATTGCCTCAGATGTAGTGAGCACAGACTTCTAGCACAGTGAGTCTATTTGAACATCATAATCAGGCACGAAATACAGTTCTGTTAGAATGACCCTCTATTAATAATCCTCTGTTATGAATAGAACATCTTTAACAATCCCTAAATACACAGGATATAAAGTACTGCACATAAAGGCTCTCAATATTTTATGTGGGAAAAAATGTAATAAAAATACACCCGCAAGGATTTATGCAAAAAGCGAAACCTGCAGATTGGATTGTGCATCACTGCAGATATCAGCTGCTTGGAGAACACTGCCATTGTGATGTTCCCCTAGTCGTCATGGCAACCTTTACCTGCTATCTCCTCCATAGAGGCGTGAGTTTTGGGAATGCGGGAGTGGACGTGATTCATGAATGTTTTCTATGCGCACGTCCCCCCTCGTACCGAGGTCGTGCCCCGCTCAGCCGTGGTCCTGGGTGAGTCCCTTCTGCGTACGAAAGACCTTGGCAGGGGTCAGTGTCCAGATTGTCCAGCAGAGCCCCGGCCGCAGATGTTTGGGACACGGAGGGGGGGTTCTGAGGCTGTGTGTTGCCACTTGTCCTCTCTGTGTGGACAGCTGCTCTGAGCCATCCTGACCCCCAGAGGCTGCTGGGAAATGGAGGCGGTGCACTCCAGCTGTGTCATTGGCCGGCGATCCTCCCCATTCATCAGTCTTAACACGGGCGTGCTGGCGTCTCCGCTGGTTATTGATCACTGACGTCCAAATGCGTCCGGCTGTCAGTTTCAAATTGAAATGATGTATTCAATTGCATGTTTTGTTGGTTTTGTTTACCACCTGCGATGACAAAAAGGCTCCGGTCATTTGTCCTCATTATAAATGAGAGTACCAAAGCCATCTGTCTGTGGTGCTGATAAGTACATTCGAGCCAATCGAATGGCACGAGTCCATACTGGACACTTAAAACTGGCCTTAGCAAACATATCACAATATTCGAACATCTGCGTGAAGGATTCTGGGCTGATCAGACTGCTGTTCTGTCCTGAAAGCCACTGGAGCGGACTGTGTCAACCATCTGTCTTTCAAACACTTATTACTTTGTGTCAACTGTCAAAATGTGATTCAGTCATTTGATCCAATCCAGTATGTGGCGTTGTTTAACCACTTGGGGGCAATGAAATGTTTTAAAATCCTGTATAGTGCTGAATCCATCTTCATTGGAAGTATACAACCTCACTGAGACCATATAACAAGATATAATTGCCCTCTGATTCTGGCAGCCCTAGTGGGAGTCGGTTGTACCCCTGAAAGTCAGAGGTGCTCATTCAAGTTGTAAGATCCCATGTGGGATTCCTCCTCCTGAATAGACATAATAGGCATAACTTGAGCTGAAACAGATTAGTCAATTATAGCAGTTGATTTGCTGATGAATCAATAATGAGATGTTCATTCAGCCATGCACCACTGAACCCTGATGAGACTCTCACTGGGCATAAAGTGAGGGCATCATCACAGACTCTCAACGAATCAATGAATCAAGAATGAGTCTTTATTTTTATGATTCACCTAGAGTCTACACTCAAGAGAGAGGCTTATTTTCGGTTTTGTTTAGTTTTGTTTTTTATACCATTCTCTCTCTTTATATAAAGGAAAATTTTACACACACACGTTTGTTTTTGTGAAAAGTGGGGACATCCCATAGGCGTAATGGTTTTTATACTGTACAATCTGTATGTGCTATTGCCCTACACCAACCCTACACCTAACCCTACCCCTTACAGGAAACTTTGTGCTATTTCAGATTTTCAATACACTCCATTCTGTGTGATTTATAAGCATTTTGAAAAGTGGGGACATGGGCTAATGTCCTGAAAAGTCACCTTCTCCTTGTAATACCTATGTTATACCCTTGTCATTATACAAATTTATGTCCTTGTTTGTCACAAAAACATGCGCACGCGCACGCGCACACGCACGCACGCACGCGCACACACACACACACACACACACACACACACACGTTTACTTAGCTATCCAAATGGGGACATTCCATAGGCGTAATAGTTTTTCTGCTGTACAAACCGTATTTTCAATTGCCCTACACCAACCCTACACCTAACCCTACCCCTTACAGGAAACTTTCTGCATTTTTACAATTTCAAAAAAACTTTGTTTAGTTTATTTTTTAACCCGTTTTACAAATGAGGACGTCCCCAAAGGGAGGTTTTTGGAGATTTTGTCAGGTTTACCTCACTTTTGGGTACAAATTTGTCCCCAAAATATGGTTAAGTAGGTACACACACACACACACACACACACACACACACACACACACACACACACTACCATTCAAGTTTTAGGGTTGGTAATCTTTTTTTTTTTTTAATAAGTCTTTTATGCTCACCAAGCCTGAATTTATTTGTTATTTGCTAAAAAGTATTTATTAATATTTCTTAAATATTTAATAATTAATATTTCTATATATTATTAGAAATATTATTACAAATTTAAACTTTTAACTGTTTTATATTTGTGTATTGGCACTCATGAAACATTTATTATTAATGTGGAACCCAGATTTTTTAATTGTATTAATATTTCAAATGATTACAAATATATACTCGTTTTATTTTAATGTTTAATAATTTAAGAATAATTGTAAGAATTTTATCATTCAGCACGTACATTAAGTGGACAAATGATTCACACTTAAAATGTATGAATATATTTATATTAGTTAACACATCATTAAACCAAGTGGCAGAAATATGATACAGAATTTTCTGAAGCTAAACATTTCACAAAAAGTAACGTTTCAGACTATGAAAACATATATGTTTCAAACAAATGCCTAGCGTTGTTTATTTCCAGATGCCACCTGGTTTGATTATGTTGTTAAATAAATCGATAAAATTCACATGTTCTCCCTCACTTCATCTCCTTTCATACAGACAAAAATGCATACAGTATATGTTATTCCTTTCTGCTGTTCTGCCATATAACACTAATTGTTTTGTCTTGTTTTGGAGTCATTCCTAACTTTTTTGTCTTTCTTTCTCCACTCAGGGCACAACTGATCCTCAGTGTGTTGTCTGGGACTACGGAAACCCGTAAGTCATAAATCACACACACGACACATACACACACATGACATATTTCAGATATCATATTATATTCATTCAACCCAGTTGAGAGCATTTTGACATCAGTGTTTGTATTTGCAGACTCATTAATAATCAGAAGTCCTTGTGATGAAGCCTTTGACACTACATTAATTAAATTAGTGAGCTGAAATTTGCATCATTCTTCTCATCTCATGCGTTAAAGTGAGAATTTGACACCCAATTCCCAGTTTTCAAGACACAATGCCTTCAATCTCATGATCTGATTGTCTTGTGAATCGATCCCATCCAAAAACCTGTCAGCCGTCACAGCAGGAGCTTTATTACCGCATTGTCTTCAAAAATCGAAAAAATCTTGCTTTTCCTGAGGGATCTCTGGTTATGAAATTACGCTCTGTAGTTCCCTATGAAGTGAACACAATCTACAGTTAATTGTGTTTTCAGGTTCTCAAAACTACTCCCCCTACTGGCAAAGCTTGTAATAAGCATCCACCAGCCTAGATGTACAAGAACATTTCAAATATGTCAAACAAAAGAGTTTTTTTTTTTTCTTATTTTGACAGCATTGTGAGCTCTTGATGACGTAATCCTGTCTGTTGGTATGCTTTGGTTGCGTCTTTGTGCCTGTTTATTTAGGAGCTTTGAGAGTGCCGCATATATTCTAGTTCACGCTCTGTTTGTATTAGCGTCGGAAAACATCTGCGCTCGGAGTCTGTTTATATCAGGGAGGAGCGATACAAAAGAGGTTTTGAAGCATCACAAATAAGGTGAGAGAGAAAAGGACAGAGAGACGCAAGGCAGAGAGACACACGTCTACACTGAAGATACATTCACACTGACAGCGAGTTACAGTCATCCATTGACAATGAGTGGAAACGATTGCTGGCGAAGTTTGACCTTCGGCAACTTTGGTCACCAGCTAGACACCTTGAGAGTGAGCGACACAGCCTGACGAAGGTAAAACGTTGCGGTTTTAATCAATGAAGCTGTCTACGCTGCAGACTTTGTTGATTTTGATGGCAGCTGTGTCTGCTGTGCCGACAGAATGTACCTGTGCGTGAAGCACCTGTGGAAACGCTGGAAACTCTTGTGTCCTGCACGCTCGGCTGCGCCAGTATTTCCTTTTGTGTAACTCCCCACTGGCACAGCACACCTCACGCATCATTAATACACACCGGGAGGTGGTCGGCACAGCAACAGGCAGACCTGACTAGACAGGAGAATGGCGGGAGGTAATTACTGAAGCAGAAAAACCCTTCTATCTGCAGGCCGCAAAGTCAATTAACGCAAAACCTGATTACCTCTCCCACCAAATTACATTCCAAATCATTCCGAGATGAATGCGCTAGTGTGATTAAAAAGCGGCAAGATATAGAGATTTTTATCGTTATTATAAACCCAAACATGGCAAAATCACTCCTAAAGCCCATCCGGTGGATTGAAGCAACATTCATTGCCCTTATTCATTATCAGACACTTGAAGGGGAAGATTGATACTGTACTGTATAGAAGAGAAAATTACAGGCTTTGAACTTCATAGGTGTATTTTTTTTGTCTTTCAGTATAGATCTGTTTGTGTTGGCGCTGCTTTTTTTTTCTTCATGCAATTATCTGTTCATTTAAACAATTCCCAGCATCAGACTTTTCAAGATTATGATTATCTTTCCTCTCGCCTCCTCTTTTATTTTTGTCTACTGTACCACAATAGAATGATTTCTAATTGCTTCCAGCTCATTGTAGTTATTGCATTTTGCCTGTGCATAATCAAGTAAAAATTGTGCAGTCTGCTTTTTTTCAGTGAATTCATTTATTCAAAGCCACCATCATTCTCTGACGCAGGTTCAATTTCCACGATTAGCTGAAGTGTGTCAGCAGAGAATTGTTCTTAATATTTGCATGTCTTTACATGCACTTTACCCCTCATGTTCTGTTGAGATTGACTCTTCGGGTTTTATGTTCAGGGTCCCAGAGAACAGAGATATGCACAAAAATAATAATAGCAATTTCAAAATTATTTTACCTTCAATTTTTTTTTTTTTTTTTTTTTACTTTCAATTCCTTTGGTGTAATGAAATCCAATCAGACTATGTAATGGTAGTGCCATCTGTTTTACGTTAAAATAGACATGCATTTTCAAAAACCTGTAGTAACCTTTTTAATAATAATTTAATACATAGGGGGGAAAAAACATACACTTTTGTTCAAAAGTTTTAGGTCAGTAATAATTTTATATATATAATTTTATACACAGTGCCTTGTGAAAGTATTCAAACCCCTTCATTTTTTTCACATTTTGTTATGTTGAAGCCTTATGTTAAACTGCTTTAAATGACTATTTTTTCCCACATCAATCTACACTCCATACACCATAATGGCAAAGCAAAAACAGAACTGTCACATCTTTGTAAATTTATAAAAAATAAAAAACCTGAAATACGTACATTGCATAAGTATTCAAACCCTTAACTCAGTACTTAGCTGAAGCACCTTTATAGCCTCAAGTCTTTTTTTTGTTTGATGCGACAAGCTTTGCTCATCAGCATTTGGCAATTATCTGCCATTCTTCTCCTCACCTGTTCACCTCTCAAGCTCTGTCAGGTTGGATGGGGGCAGATGCACATTTTCAGGTTTCTCCAGAAATATTTGATTGGGTTCAAGCCCAGGCTGTGGCTGGGCCACTCAAGGACATTCACAGAGTTGTCTATAAGCCACTCTTGCTGTCATTGTCCTGTTGGAAGGTGAGCCTTCTGCGCAGTCTGAATGCTCTGGACTGGGTTTTCATTAAGGCTATCTCTATATTTTGGTGCATTGAGCTTCTCTTCTACTCTGAGTCCCTCAGTCCCTGCCGCTGAAAAACAGCCCCACAGCATGAGGCTGCTACCAGCACACTTTACTTTTTGGATGGTACTCTGCAGGTGATGGGCAGAGCTGGTTTCCTTCAAACATTATGCTTGGAATTGAGGTTCATCAAACCAGATAATATTGTTTTGCAGATTCTGAGGGTCCTTTAGGTGCTTTTTTGCAAATTTCAAGTGGGTTTTTGTGTGTCTTCACTGAGGAGAAGATTGAGTCTGGCCACACTGACATAAAGCCCAGATTGGTGGAGTGTTGCAGTGATGTTTGTCCTTCTGTAGGTTTCTCCCATCTGCATATATGATCATGGAGCTCAACTAGAGGGACCATCAGAACCTTGGTCACCAGTCTAGACAAGGCCCTTCTCCATCAGTTGCTCAGTTTGGCCAGGAGGTCAGCTTTAGGAAGAGTCCTGGTTGTTTCAAACGTCTTCCATTATGGATAATGAAGGCTACATGATTCTGTGAACTTTCAATGCAGCAGATTTTTTTCTGAACTCCTCCCCAGATGTGTGGCTTGACGCAAACCTGTTTCTGAGCTCTACAGGCAGTTCTTTTGACCTCAGGGCTTGGTTTTTGCTCTAATATGCATTTTCAGCTGTTAGACCTTCTATTAAGATGTGTGTGCCGTTCCAAATCATACCCATTCAATTGAATTTGCCACTTCACTCGAAGTGTAGCAACATCTACAAGCAATATGAATGCTCCTTAGCTAAATTTCAACTGTCAGAGATAAGGGTTTGAATATTTATGCAATGGAATCATTCAAGTTTTTTATGTTTAATAAATTTGCAAAGGTGTTAAAAATCTGTTATTTGCTTTGTCATTATGGTGTGTGGAGTGTAGATTGTTGTGGAAAAAAAAGTAATTTAAAGTGGTTTAACATAAGGCTGCAAGATAACAAAATGTGAAAAAATGAATACTTTTGCAAGGCACTGTATATAGTTTTAATAATATATATATATATATATATATATATATATATATATATATATATAAGTACAAATGGTAATATTGTGATTATATTATAACAATATTTCACAATATTGATCAATTTAATGCGTCTGTGCTAAATAAAAGTATTATTGGGCCAAAACTTTTGAACAGAAGTGTATGTTTTTAAACTATTATTAAAAGCGATACCACATGTTTTTTTTGAAAAATGCATGTCTACTTTAAGGTAAAATGAATGTCATTGCCATTAAATAGTCAAATTGGATTTCATTACGCCAAAAAAAAAAAGAAAAAAAAAAAAGAAAAAGGTAAAATAATTTTGAAATTTCTATTATTATTTTTCAGGTAACAATTTTGGGAACACATTCACTATAAACTAGGAGTTTACTCTTAATAAACTCCTAATTTGCTGCTTATTAGTAGTTAGTACAATATGCTAGTAATATACATGTTAATAAGCAACTACTTTGTGTGTGTGTGTGTGTGTGTGTGTGTGTGCGCAATTACATGAGTGTTTGATAGTCTTAGTATGTAAAAAATAGTCTATAATCAGTTTGCGTGAGATTAGGAAATGTCAAAGAGCATCATCCTGAAAGAAAGTGACAATACAAGTTAATTATATTTTTTAAGCTGTAAAAATGGTCCTAGGGTCTCTGAGACCCCAAACAGAGCATGAGAATAAAAGATATTCCCAGTGAGTGATTCCAGATGTTTGTAAAATCTCAAGTTTAAAAGGAACATTGTAGTTTGGACATTTTGACTCTGCTATCAGTTTTGATTATTACTTTTATTCATTCACACAAGTTTTTTGAGGGCAAAGTCTTCAAAAACATCTCTGAGAGCTTGAAGAACTTACGGAGAGGGAAAAAAGCCTAAGTCTGCATGAACTTTGCACTGTGCATGGCTTATAATCATAAATTCTCTTTTATGTACAGAATGACCTTACCAGAGTTTCCTTTTTAGTGTTTTATTTTCTTTCTTCCAAAGCTCACAACTGCTTGGGCTTTACTCTTGTACAATCACATTAAATCACATTTAATCCCTCCAACCAAATCTAAACCTCCATGGGGCCATTTTAATCACGGCTGGCAAAAAAAGCATGGCGCTAAGCAACAAATTGCTTTTGATTATGATAACGTAATGGATGTACTATATGAATGTGTGCACAGTGGCTTAGTAATGCTTTCACAGAAGTGCAGTCGTGCAGCTGTGGCATGTGTGAATGGATGCAGGGAACTATCAGAATCAGTCCGTGCTGTATTCGTTACCAGTTAATTTGTTTTGAGTGAAGCTGTGTGGAATTTGTTTGCATGTGGAGGATTGCGTGCAGTTAGGACATGTGCTGCTGATGTTTGTGAACTGAGCGTGTTGATGTTACACGGGCTTATGGTTATTGATGTTGTTCAGAAATGGTCTTTGCTCATTTGCCTAGAGGGGCAAACATGGTTTGTCATATTTATTAGCTGTGCCTGCTTGACTGACACCTGTAAGCAGTTATAAGAAAGTGGGTACAGATTATATGTGCTTTTTGAGAGTATAGATATATTTAGGTTTGGAAAGATTTCAAGACCTATGCTTATTGAGGCTGCATTTATTTGATCAAAAATGCAGTAAAAACAATTTAAAATAGCTGTTCTTATATTTTAAAAAAGTCATTTTAATTCTTTGAGGCAAAGCTGTATTTTCACAAGCCATTACTTCAGTCTTCAGTGTCACATGATCCTTCAGAAATCATTATTAATATATTGTTTCAGTGCTGAAGAAATAAGACATTTCTTATTGGATATGAATGTTGAAAACAGTTGTGCTGCTTAATATTTTTGTGGAAAAGATTATACTTTCAGGATTTTTTCAGGATTCTTTGATAATAGAAAGTTCAAAAGAACAGAATATACTTGAAGTAGAAATATTAATAGTGCTGAGTAATAATAGTACTCATATAAAAGTATTTACTGTCACTTTTAAAGTGCCCCTATTATGGATTTTTGAAAATTACCTTTCATGCAGTGTGTAAAATAGCTCTAAGTGAAAGAAAACATCTTGCAAAGTTTTAAATCTGAAAGTGTACCATGTATAAAGTTATTGTCTCTCAAAAGAAAGAGTCGACTCTGAATCATTGAAATGAGTCATTTTCAAAACGAATCCCAAACTGTTTCATGTTATGTCAACATAAAACATTAGCATATTGCCCGCCCACTTGTTGGCATGCAGACCTGGGAAAACTTGGTCTGAATGAAAATGCAAATTCATTATTTGCCACTAGGTGCCGCTTTTGGAGCGTTAAAACCTCACAAACACTGCTTTAAAGGTGACCTATCATGAAAATCTGACTTTTCCAGGTTTTAAGTGCTATAATCAGGTCCCCGGTGCATCTACCAACCAAGGAAACGTGAAAAAGATTAACCCAGTAACTTTGTTTTGGTAAGCCTTTTTCTGCAAGCGTCTGAAAAAACAAGCGCGTCTGATCTCGCTCCCCTAGTGACGTTGCAAAGGGATCTCTATAATATTACCGCCCCTTAATCTGTAAGTTTCCACCCACGGCGCCGTCATTTTGATTTCGCAAGCGACAACGGTGTACCAGTTCTAATGCCATGGCGAAAGTTTGAGCAAAACATGCTAAGTGTTCTGCCTTTAGCTGCACAGACGATCACAGAACACTGTTTACAGTCCCAGCCTCAGAGGAGACGAGAGCAGTGGATTTATTGATTTATTTACTGTATATTGCTGCTGCCACAGATCTAAAATAAACATGTGATTTCTTTCCCCACTGTTTACCTTCACAGACATAACTGACTGTTTTTGTAACTCGTGTTTTTAACGTAAACTTGTGTGTGAATGAGAACTTAGTTTAGTACTCACATGCTGTGACAGCCGCTTTCTGTCCATGTGCTTCGGATGTGTGCACTTAGAAAACCGTATTTCAGAAGTTTAAACTAATATGGTTTAAAACGCATGATTTCAGCGCGATAAACATGATAATCAGAACCAAAACAGATGTTTTTAGCAGGTACCAGCTGTAATGGCCCAGCTCTCTTCTGGAAAAGGGGGGCGGGGAGCAGCAGCTCATTTGCATTTAAAGACATATGCTCTAATATAGCGTGTTTCTGCTTCCACTCAAAATAGGCATTTTCAAAATGATATAATAAATGATCTGTGGGGTATTTTGAGCTGAAACATCACAGACACATTCTGGGGACACCAGAGACTTGTATTACATATTGTTAAAAGGGGCATAATATGTCACCTTTAAATGAAATCGACAAATCACCGCAGATTAGCGTCACGCAAAGGAGAGGTTTGGAAAAATGAACCGTTGAACGAATCGTTTGGGAGTCGTTGAGCAAATAAGGTAAAAATAAATGAAAGTGTTTTTGACCTTGCATGCATGTCAACCTGTTGTTGGGGACTCCCAAAACCGAAATATGAACCTTTCATAACCCATAATAGAGGTACTTTAATCAATTTAATATGTTCATGCTGAAAAAATATCAACTTAAAACCTTGTAAACAATATTCAATAGTATATTAGTAAAATATTTTTATAATGTAATTTTTATTTAAATAAAAAAAGTATAAATATTAAAATATTAAAAAAAGAGTTTTGCATTACTTAAAGGTGAATAGATGGCAGAGTTATTTTTATTATTTAAACATTTTCCAATTTAAATTTACTAAAATTCCTCATTTCGATTTCTTTTTCCTAAACTGACTAAATTGTAATTTTCTAATATAGCACTTAAAGGGCACAAAAGGAGAGAATACAGAGGGGGTGATCAGCTCTTACTGAAAGGGTTTAATTTGTGATAAAGAGCGACTGGATGTACTTTATCCCACTTTTTACTTAATATACTCTAGTCCAAACATGTAAATAAATGTAACTAAAATACCAAAGTTAAAACTACTGTATTGCTTGAGAACAAAGACACTGTGGAAAGCCATGAGAGACATCAAACTAACACAGATTTGGTTGCCATGGACAACGGTCAAATGTACAGTTTACAGGTCACTGCACAAGATATTTGATGGCAGAATGTTAACCAGTCCGAATCCAGAGATTCCAGAGAGATGTGTAATAAAATATAAAATATGTTAACAGACTCAAACAAGTTCTTCCTTCTCAACTGCCTTTCACTGTCCATATTATCTCTCTGTCTCTCTCTCTTAATTACCCTTCTTACTCTTTCTCTCCTCTCCGTACATCGCTGTGTTTTGCTTCCTGACCTTCGTTTGAAGTGCAACTGGTCTCTGCATGCTTTCTTTCATCTTAATGCCACCTTTCCTTCCAGCTGCCTTACCTCCCCCGATCTCCCTCCCTTGGCTCTCCTTTCCTCCATTTCTCTTCCCTGTGGCCTTGAAGTTCTCTTCTTCACTCTGTGGCGATTTTGCCTTTATTCGCCCTGTTCCCCGTTCTGTTTCATCTGTTGAATCAGCCTGGTCCTCTCTCCTTCTCTATCGCTGTTCCTCTTTGTTGTTCTTTCTCTCTCTCGTTCTTCCAGTCCCTCTTTCTCTCTCTTTACCAGCTGTGGTGCTTGTTAATTTCCAGCAGGTTATGGTGCCCTTTTCAGTGCTGTAGGAAGCCTTTGGTCGCTCCCCATGAAAAGGACAGAGCTTTTAGCGCTTCACATGAGATGAGGAGCATGTGTCCCCAAACACAGACACACACACACACACACACACACACACACAACATTTCTGTCCTAAATGTCTAATATTGGAGAAGTTTATATTACATTTAGCAGACGCTTTCATCCAAAGCAACTTACAAATGAGGACAATAGAAGTAATCAAACCAAAAGAGCAACAATATATAAGTGTTGTGACAAGTTCCAGTTAGTCTAATACAGTACACATAGCAAGTTTTTTTTTTTTTTTTTTTTTTTATAAAGTATAAAAAATAGATAGAAAATAAATATTATATAGCTAGTGTTAGAGGGTCAAGTTATTATTATTATTTTTTTTATAATAATTAAAAAGAAAACAGGTAGATAGAAAATAAAAACAATAAAGAATGCTAGTGTTAGAGGGTCAAGTTTTTTTTTTTTTCTTTTCTTGGTGACACGCTCAACTGTCCAAAAATAGAATACGAAACAGAGCATATATGTATTCGTTTTCTTTCTTTCTTTCTTTTTCTTTCACTCATTAATTCACCCATTAATTTATTAACAAATATGGGAGACAATTAACTTTAAGAAAATGTTAATCAACCTACAGAGACCAAATTAATTAATTAATTAATTTGTTTGTTTGTTTGTTTGTAACTTGGATAAAATAATTTGTGACATGTTTAAAAACTGGCTGAAACATGCATTTGTTTGTGTGAATTTGTACACTTTTAGAAGTTAAAAAAAAAAAGTTTAGGGTTTAAATTTATAATGTATTTTATTTTATTTATTTTATTTTATTATTATTATTATTATTATTATTATTATATTTATTTTTTATTTTTTTTTACCCAGTTTTCTTACCCAGGCTGCATTTATTTAATTAAAAACAGTTATTTTATGTAACATTATTACTGTTTAAAATAACATTTTAACATGAAATGTAGATTATACATACTGTTTTTTTTTTTTTTTTTTTTTAATTATTTCTGTGATGGTAAAGCTTAATTTTTAGCATCATTTCAATATGCAGATTTCATGAGTAGTTTAAAACAACAGATTTTAAATAGACTTTTAGAACAGAGTTTTTTTCTAACAATGCAAAAGTCTTTGTTCTCACTTTTGACAGTTTAATGCATCCCTGCTAGAAAAAGCATTAATTTATTTTCAGAAAAGCAGTAGCAATAAGCGAAAATGTTACCGTCTTCCATACAGGTTAACTTTAAGCAGCACAAGAAAAAAAATTGTGATCCAATATATACAAGGTTTTTGGATTAAAAAATTCTCAAGAAGTGAGCTGTTCACACGTTTTTCTTTCTTTCTCAAGCAGAGACAGAACTTCACTGATCTTTACCGACTGACTCAGATTTGCTGAGTAAGTGTCATCACTCTAACTTGAGTGTGACTGAAGACATTTTGAGCGTTAGAAATGTCCTCCATTAAAATCGCTCCCCGGTCTCCTCTACTATATAGCGAGAGAAGCAGTGATACAGTCTTTGTGTAAAGCAGTGAAGAGGGAAGTTCTAATCCACAGGAAATAAGAACAGGAGACAGAGCGAGATCGATGGAGATCGCAGCACAATGGCCTGTGAAGACACATCTCTGATGGCCGACATTTATTCTTCAACACAAGCAGCTGGCGAAGCCAATGTGTCATAGGACTTAACATCTTCCTCTCAATATCTTTTAGAGTGTGGAAATTACTAAGTTTCTCTTGTTTTGGTTGTGAAAATCTTGGAAGATACAGTAATTATCTTTTTTTTTTTCTCTCTTTTTTTTGTGTTTAAATTGGTCTTGCTGCTGAGGCTTGCAGAGGGGTGTTCTGGGACTAAACAAGCATAAGCAGAAGGAAAATACAGATTCTAGACAGACGTCTAAGAGACAATTGTGTTGTTTCTTCCATGGAGAAAAAAAAAACAGTCCTCTCGTGTGGTTTCTTATCGCCTATTTAGCGCCAAGGTAATAAGAGGATAGACACCAGTTCTGTACGTGTTTGTGTGTAACACACTCTGTTCTCTTTTAGTATTCCTCCTCCTTTGCTGATTTTTTCTGTCTCTTTCCTCTTCTCAGGCTATAGGATGTGGGCAGTAGCAGAGGTATAGGGTCTGCAAGGCTTAAAGGGGCTCCTGAGGGACAAGGGGCTGCTTCTTTAATCTGTTTGTAACCTGGTAAACTGGAAACAGCTCCATGCAGAGAGCACCAAGGAGAATATGTCCTACAAAGGCGCTTTTGTTTACTCCAGTTATTCACATCCCTTGGCTTCCTTCTGTCATTTTGTAAAGTGTGGAACTCTGAATCCCTGAGGCTGATATGGAAAGAGACCAGAAAAAATGAGAAGCTATGCTAAAATCTTGTCCTTTTTATTCATAATGTTAGTATTCTAAGGACACTAGTTTTTGGCTTGTGTGTGTGTGTGTGTGTGTATATATATATATATATATATATATATATTTATTTATTTATTTATTGAGAGAGAGAGAGCGAGAGAGAGAGAGAGAGATTAATAATTAGGAACAAATTACATTAAAAAATATAATATTTATGAAATATTTTTGATCAAATAAATGCAGCCTTGGTAATCATGAGAGACTTGGAAATAGACTTCTATGTTCAAAAAATCTTATCAACCCCTTCTTCAAAATCTTACCAACTTTTTTACAGTAGTGTATATGCTTGTATTTCAGTTTGATATGCATTTTTTCCCCCACCTTAGTAATCACACTTTGTTTTAATCCAAATGAGGCTGATTATAGATTGCTCATATAGAACGTCCCCTTTGCCCTTCTGTTTCCTCATTTGCAAGCAGAAGAGGCAAGACATATCACCATCGTTCAGGGTTATTTCAGTTAATTTGCTGTGTAGGAGTTGCATTAAACTGAAGCACATTTCCACAGTCATCATTCTAAGCCTTGAATCAGTACATGCAGACATAGTCACAGACACATTTCCCTGCAGCGCTGCATGTCGCTGTCCATGGTTCTGAAACAGGTCAAATCAATGAGGTGGTTTCATGCACACATAGATTTAGGGTCTTTAAGCTCTAATTAGCATTTGAATTGAATATGAATTTATAAAATTAAACATTATATACAAGAGATGAAAGATGAGAAATCCAAAAAAACAAACAAACAAAAAAAAACAAGCTAAAATGGCATGTTTGTGATTGTGTTTTTACGTCACATTATGAAATATTTTAGGTCATAAATAGTTCATACTATCAGATGGTACGTTATTTTAAAATGTCACGGAGCATTAGATTATAGCGCCACTCAACGGACATTTCAAGTCAGAACTGCGGTGACACCTACAAAATCAACATCACATAAAACGTATCATATGTACATTCATCTGTTCCGGGGAAAAAAACAAACACTCTTTTAGTGCCACTCAGTGGACATTTCACATCAAATATGTCACGAAAAACACATGGCGGTATGTATTTCGCGTCTTGCGAAAAGTTCCCAGAGATACGTTTTCATCATGAGACCAGGTTGGAATAACCAAATGCACTGCACTTCCCCTATAGCTTTAATAAAGTCATCATACATCAAACCCTGATGACATGAAATTATCACTTTTCACTCAGAAATTGCTAGTAAATTTAATTACAAAGAAATGTCAAGTAACACACTGAATTAAACGTGAAGGTTTGAAGTAGAAACACAGAAATTGTATTTTCTTGTAGAGCATACTTCAATAATCTTTGTTTTATTAAAACTTTGAAAAAACATTACAGTGCATAATTTCCACTAATTTCTTTGTACATTGCCTGTAAAGCCATTCATGGACTGCTGTACCATCATATGAGTTACTACTTGCACACAAGTCTGTTAGTATCATCTAAGTCATATTTATCCACCCCTAAATTTCACAAAAAATAAGTGTACTGCAGTTGGTTGATTTGTCAGTTAGATGACCCCTTCCATGTCAGAAGTGGGCCGTACTTGGCTACAATGACCTGCAAAGTGGGCTAGACTTGATGCTAATAGCCTAGTAGACTAGTGATTGAGCTGCAAGATCATTCTCTTATCATATTAGCTGATTCTACATAACTTTTTTGGATCCACTCAACATTAGATGTGGGCTTACACTGTATTTGGATGGATTCCGAATAGGGAAAAAATTTAATAAAGAAGAAGTCACAGCAAGGGAGGTAATTATTTGATCATCTAAGGATTCTTCGTGAGACATTAGCACAGCTTGAGTTTCGGCATAGATGAAAATCATTCTTTTTGCAGGGTTCATCTCC
The DNA here is from genome assembly GCA_021397915.2 of Tor tambroides. Classification (NCBI taxonomy): domain Eukaryota; kingdom Metazoa; phylum Chordata; class Actinopteri; order Cypriniformes; family Cyprinidae; genus Tor; species Tor tambroides. Next base: position 1,188 of record JAFVLL020032078.1, on the reverse strand, counting down.
ACAAACATCCGCGTCACTCCCCACTGAGTGTGTGTGTTAGCACATGCCCCGCATCAACTCATTGTGTCTGTTTTAATCTGTGAGTATGTGTCAGTGTGTGCAAGTACGTAGACAATTTAAAGGATTACGCTGGGAGTTGGCATGAAAACCCCACACCAACCCAGTGGCCCACTACACGTGTTTATTTTAAAATGTTTCTCTCTGCTCGGGCAACTGCAGGACATTATGCTGGCCGTGGCTTCGTGTTTACAGTTCAATGTTTTAAATGCCCATATGTCCGTGCCATCTGTCTTCTAAACCCCTACCTCTGTTTTAATGAGAAATGTGCTGCAGTGAAGTCTAGAGTTAGCAAATGCACACAAATAAGTGGAGTCCATCATAATGCCCCATATACACAGAGATTTGCATTCAGCCGTACATCAGAAACACCATGGTATCATCTGTCAGTACATGCATTGTTTACTAAAGCAAGTGTGTTGAGAACAATGTGGGTCATGAGATACTTGTGAGGTTGTTGTTAGATTATTTACTTATGGTCAACACTAGGACACAACTGCTCTATCATACATTTTGGAATAATAATGAAGTCACCAAAACTATGAAGTAGCATAAAGTGAATACCAGTGCCCATTATGGGATGCAGGATTGCTGGCACTGCCACTTGGCTTCTGGAATTGCCTAGTGAACCATATTGAATGAATGAATGAATGAATGAATGACAACAACAACAACAACAATAATAATAATAATAATAATAATAATACATATTTTGTTATTTATTTTAAAGAAGAAAAGGGGGTCATTAATACTACTACTACTACTACTGCTGGCCCCTTTTATGTTTGTTTGTTTCTTTAAAATAATAATATAATAATAATAATAATAATAATAATAATAATAATAATAATAATGCACTGGGCACATACAATTAAGCTTCTGCTGGTCGGGCTCCCTAAAGGGAGGAGGACAGAAGGCCTGGAGTACGATGGGCTGTGGTGTGACCGATGGTACCTTAGGCACGTACCCCGCACGGGGGTAGAGAAGTACTTTGGCCATGCTGGGCGCAAAGTCAATACAAGCAGGGGCCACAGACAGGGCCTGAAGATCACCAACTCTCTTGAGAGAAGTAATAGCCAACAGGAAGGCAGTCTTAATGGTGAGGAGTCTGTCAGAGATCTCCTCGATAGG
>JAFVLL020032077.1:0-27805 GCA_021397915.2 Tor tambroides | reverse complement strand
GATGTGGAATACACAGCATCATAAAGAGACATCTCACAGGGAGAGAATCTCCTTGAAAAAAATAATAAATGATTCCTTTCGGGTGAACTTTGAGAGACAGTGTGTCAAAGCTATTTCTCAATCATTATCATACTACTCGAGAGGCTCTAAGAGGAGCTGTTTCTTCATGATGCAAACAAAAGGCACAAAAAGTTCCATAGTGGCATGTGCCCAGTTTACACATAAAGTGCTGTTGTAAAGTTTCCTCAATAAAATGAAAAGCGAAGAGTGTGGTTTCTGCGCCACTAGCGGCACCAAACAGAATCGCAAATACGACGTTTATTGCAAACTTACAGACGTTCATAAAAACAAAGATAACTTTCATGCTTTTGCAATTTCAGTAACACAGCAACTGACTAAAATAATAGATCATTTATTCTAAATTGGTCAGTTAAAAAAAAATTAAAGTTAAAGTTAAACCGCAAACTAACCGGCGCTACTTTCATGATTGTCGTATCACACCGCGGACTTGCGTACAAAGCGCAACTGGCGCCATCTTGTGTCTAACATACACTACGCAATTTTTACTCGATTTGCAGTCTGGAGAAGTCCACGCTTTGGTGAGTTGATCTCTCGGACGGACGGACCGTCTGTAGGCTACTGAAGTTAGATTTTGTGAAGTCGGAGTTTATGTACAGTGTATTTATTTATTTTTGCTTCAGACTGACTCCATCCAGTCGGAGTAAGGAAGCAAAAGTTTCTGTGAGAGTTTGTGTTCGGAATGACTTGAAAAGTCTGGTAGTGTATGATGCCCAGTTTTATTAGTGACCATTTACAAAGTCGGAAAGTGTATTATGCCTAGTGTTTTAAAATCTGTTCAGATTTTTATTTTATTTTTTTTTAATGTATAGGGTATACATAAATAGCCTAGCGTATCCAACTTTTAGATATCGATTGGAGTGAAAATGACCTCAGAGACCTGCGTCAGGGTATATGCACCAAATTTATTTTTTTTAGCTGTTCAGTGAAAATGGATGTATGTTCCTTCTTCTAACTCTAATCTTAACACTGCTTTGTAAATTTATGTCTAAATTAATCTCATTTGCAATTATATCAAAAGGTTTTAAATGTCCTATAGAAAGCCAGTCACCATCTCCCAGCTACATCATTAAACCGAAATTGCGAAAGCTTTTAACACAGCTTGGCCAGTAACTCAGACTTTACATGCGCATTACCAAATGTTTAATCCTTTGGACTCTCTGGTTGTACAGACATTCACTATCCCATTAGGGCTCAGAGAGACTCAAGGACAGGCCCCAAAAAACTTGATCTCACTCAGGGTCCACTTTTATTTAACAGTGAGGAGAAATAGGTTCTAACTGGGTCTGAAATGTCAATGCTATGGCCCTGATGCTGGCCCAATCAATCACATTAGAGCAGTGAGATGTGACAGTGCAGAAACACTTCAATACAGACGGTCTGTCGGTCCGAGAGATCACCTCACCATAAAACAAAACAGTCAAAGAAAAACACACTCAAACGTCTTGTTCCAGCCCTATAAGTGAGTGTGATTAGTTATAAAGGATTGTATTGTTCAATGGCTGGAAGAAAATTAGAGACGATAGTGGAACTGAATCAATACTGTTTACCTCTCTAAAGTGTGACCATATCTATCAGTAGCTCCGGGTTGGCTGTGGATTGCTTTTATCCAACACTGTATTGGCGACCAGGAGAGAACCTGAGGAAAGGAAGTTTTAGGACATAACACTAATTTTGGTGCTATTGATAAGCTGCTCAGCCATTCAAAATAAATGATTAAGGCAGGCAAGAATTAATTAAAGCACCACCAATACCTTTTAAGACGGATACATGGGCTAGCGACAGGACATTCATTTTTCCGCTAACAAATCATGATTTCCTCCAGCAGTCTTGCTACCAAATACAAATTCAATTAGATGTACTATATGTAAAGTAAATGTCAGGAAAATTTTGAATTTTCATTTGGGATAACACAGGAAAACATACAGGCATTACTGTAACTCGAATTTCAACATCATAATATAAGAATGGAAATGCAACATTGGATAATAGTGTGAAGACAGATTCATTGTAGATATACTGAGTCAGTAATTAACTTCGCCAAACAATTGTGCTTCCGAAGTAGCTTATCAAAACCTAGTTCATTTATTTGGAATAAAATACATGAGCATGAGCGAGGAGTGTGCACGGATAAACACATGGAAGGAATTTCCAAATATTTAGGCTATTAGGAAGGATTTTTTTTCTCTCATTCTGTCATTCACCAGACTAATTCCCTGCGTTTGCCAAATTGGAGCTGCTCTTGTGTACGGCATGTGTTAATATCTGTTGCCAGTGATCAAGAACAAAGAGAATTTTCTTAAATAGAGTAATCACCTTTATTTATAAATGACAAAATGTGAGGGCCAGAAATCATGTGAGAACATCGAAAACAGTTGTTTTACGATCAATTCATTTTTTATGGATAGAATTTTATCAGCTTGAACTATAAAAATAGCTATTAAACAGTCCTGTAGAACAGTGTCCATTCATTGTCTGTGTACTTAAAATCACATTATACCGACTTGTGCAGAGAAAAACAACTAAACAAACTGATGACTTCTTCCTCCTTTCACACAATACAAGATTAACATTTAATTTATCCCATTACAATGCAATTGCTTTGAGATAATGATCCAGTCGTCCTGCTGGGCTCATTTGAAGACTTGAATGCAAAGGTGAATTACATGTGTCCCCCGTTTAAAACAAAGAAAAAGACAGGATAGAGAGTAGTGACAGAACACTACATAGATTAGCCTGCAAACCCATCCCAAAAGTGAAAGGGAGACATAGAAAACAACACAATTAAATTATGACACCTGACACTTAGACCCTACCTCTGTGTAAAATCCTAATAGACTGGCTGTGGAGAGTGAGATGCTGTCAGACGATTAATGTGTGATCACACGCATTAGCACCGCTCATATTCAAAAATCCTCCCATGGAGCTTTTTTTGTGCTTCAAATGAGGACATTAACACAGACTATCTCAAATATCTTTCACAAGTTTTAAATAACTATGCCACTGATGGCAAGTGCCACAAATGGTGTGAGTGATGATACACAGATGTTTACTACACCTAATGCCTGGAGATGATCTATAAAGTATGTCTAATACCATGTAGATATGAGCAAATTTAGATGGTTTCTGTTGTACGCAATAAGCAGGCACAGAAAACCAAATTGGTGGCATGCTATGGTTTAACAACGCAATCTACCATGTGCCTAAAAAGTCAATGTAAACTGCTGTCACAACTATTTTACTTGTTAATGTGATGTATTTCAAAGTAAAATACGAGGAACAAATTTTGCAAGGTAAGCCAGACTGAATATGAGTTCGCAAAAACAGTGCCTAAATATTACACTGTCTTAATATTAATCCAGTACTTTATTTTACATATATGACATTATTTTATGCCTAATCCTGATTTCAAGATTATAATTATGGCCAGTGACAGAAGAAAATGCAAACATGACCCATACGTTTTCTGCTACATCTATGGGTGTTTTTATACATTCAAACAGCAATGGAAAAATACAGATTTTGTGAAAAAAGCTTATTTACAAATTTGTGTTTTTATAAAATTCTTTGACATTAAATAGAGTATTTTAACATATTTTCTCATTCCTTTGCAGACTGTAAGTTAATGATGCTTCTTGAATACTTCTTAACTTTTGACAGCTTTTGTTATTTTCATATGCATAAAGCTATATATATAATTTTGAAAAAAAAAAAAAAAATCATACAAATTTTATTGAATATTTTTCACTCTGTGTCATCAAATTAAGTAACATTACGCCTTTTTTGGCAAATCAGCAGACATTGCTCAGCATGCACAGCTGTCTTATCCAATAAATGCACAGGCTAAGTGATGTCAGTGGAAAAGGAAAGTTGTTTAAGAGGAAGAGCAATTTATTATATTTTGATAAAAAATTATGAAAACAAACTTTTTTTTTTTAAACTTTTGAATAACATGCATTGATGAATCGTTCACAGTAACACCAGTAATAACATGCATTAATAAGGTAAGAAGGGTCATTTTTGATTTCCCGTCGACTCAAATAATATATAATAATACTACGACAATATAAAGCTGCATTTGGCTAAAAAATTGCATTTATAAAATATTCAAATCCATTACCTCTGGGGAAAGTGTGTGTTTGACAGTCAACTGAACTCACCCACTCATAACACATAACACAATCAACACCTACACATACCCACAGCTCACAGACTGACCGTGGGCATTGGATATCAGCAAATGATTACACAAATCCTCTGTCTGCGTGATCACAAAGCACAAAGACACATTTACATTATTTTCTGTCAACATATCTGGGATGTTTTGATCTAATAGCTGTGCCACCAGGTCCATGAGGCATTTCCCTCTTCGGATAGAGCGCAGATGATCTGATCCCTAGAAATACATTTGTTGCACATTTCTTTGATTGAGTAGCCACACTTTTTTTTAATGCATTGTCTTCTAGTGAGGATCACATGCGCTGCATGGTGTGGATGTTGCCATAAGCAAAGGCAATAGAGAAGAATAGAAACAAAAGCTGCCATATTCATGTCTAAAATCTACATACAAATGTGAAATCCAGTGTGCTAATGCTATAAATACCAGTGAACATTACTGGTAATAGAAGATAAGCCCGGGATGATGATACAATCACCACAAGAGATAAAACAGGCGGACTGGTACGGAGGGGTTGGGGGCGAGATTGAGTTTTGGACACTCGGAGTTGCAGACGGAGAAGTCTACGCTTTTAATTACACTTACGTCTCCTCTCATAGCCTCAAAATTAGCCGTGCTGAAGTGATCTGTATTTGTGGAAAAGTGAAAGGAATCAATTTGCATGCTAAATATAACCCTGCAAATTCAATAACAGGCCCATGTTAATATTTCCAGCGGTTAAGATAATGGTGGGCAACACTGCTAAATTTAGTCCTAATGAATCCTTTAAAGAGAAATGACATTTTAAGCAAAAAGATTACAATACACACACCGCTTCCATTTCACTTTGGCCCATAAAATGGTGTGAAAAGTAAAATTATGCATTACCGCTGCATCTTATGTTTGGAATTACGCAGTCTCCATTTATCTTAGCGAAACAGTTGTTGTCTCTTTTCTTTGGGGAAACAAAGGAAAACTCCTAGCGCCAATTGTAGTCAAAAAGTTTCAGACAGCTACTGCATTACCTTTGACGTGAACACGGCCATTGTTCCTATTTCAGCCACCATACATTAGTTGATTTTTCAGGGCTCAACCCAACATAAACGGCATGTGTATTATTTAGCGTGCACCCTGCTTTCAGGCACTTCCTTAGCTTTTCAATCCACAGAGTCACCTGTGGACCCACATGCACGGCTAAAGACCCCGATCAGACTTTAGGCAGGCTGGGGAGAAAAACGTGGCAAAACCTCCATCCTCCTGCTCCACTGGGCCACGGCAGACGGATGATTCCTCAAGGTGAGATTTTTTTTTTTCTTTCGTTCAGTTGAGCTGCATTGATTCGGCAGCAGCAGGCGGATGTCACACATGCACTGAACAGTGCTCAATGACTTTGCTATCCCATTCCCATTTAAATTGCCTCTACTTTCCCTCTCTGACACCTGTTTAAATCAATGTCTTCCTCTGCAGGTCATGGGCTGAATGTACTGAGGCGCTCACCGACCGCCTCTCAAATCCACTAAAATCAACACAATAATTGAAATATTTTCAAGCTGATTACACTGAGGCCCGAGGCTCGGCTGGTTGCTATGAGTGTGCTCCTCGGTTGCTAGGGGGAGTAAATCATCTTGCATTATTTGATTTTTGTTACTGATATGAAAGCGCTAGTCCCACGATTAAATGTCTCACAGTCAAACACCTAGGGGACAGAGAGGAGAGACAAAATAAAACAGTCGACGTGAACCTGTCAAATAGCATTTCAAAACTTTTCCTGTCCTGAGGGCTCGGGCGCAAATCTGCCTGCTTATTTGTATTTGTTCCAGCTGAAATGACAAAGCGAAGAGCACAGGCTGATTGAAGGAGAGCAGAGCAAGCATGGTTGAAATGTCAGGGAATCACACATCAATCTGAGCTCTGGTCACATCATCAGCCTCTCTTAGCGCTTTGTCCTGCTCCTAAACTAACTCTGATTGAGTAATTCAGGAGTGTGATCCAGGTGGTAAGTGAAGTGGGATGAGAACAATTTAGGCAATGCTTCAACTGCTTTTTTAACCTCACACTGAAAGAAGAAACACGTGGCACACTGTTGGGCCCAAGCAAGTAGTCTGATTTTTGACTGACAATTCAGATCTTTTTTATTACTGACATGTCATTATACAATAGAATATATTGTAATAATGTAATAATATAGAAATATATATATATATTAAATTGACAGATATTGTGTGGAATCTTGATTACATTTTTTAATTAAATTAAATCAGTTATTTTTTTGGGAACTTTTTTTTTTTTTTTTTTTACTGTAATGTAACAATAGTAAACCATAAAATGTAACAGCCGACTAGTTTCAGATCTTTGAAACTTTATTTGAAATTATATGGAGTCTTATTTTACTTTAAACTATGTAAAACTTAAATTAACCTAATTCTGTGTTTTACTATTTTTTTAGACATGCTAAAAAAAAAATCAAAGATTATTAAAAGATTGCTTCCATGCTATTGGACTGCCACACTGATGAGTGCCATGTTAAAAAAAATACTGAGTGCCCCTCTAACACTTTTATAACCAGTCTGTTTTAGGTAGGGCTAGGATTTGTATAAGAGAGCAGCATCTAAACCAAACCCTATTCATCTGCATTATTTTACAAATGAAGCCGCACACCCTGCTGAGATGAGCTACAGCTTAGTTTCCCTGTTCCATTGTATCCGGCTGTACTGCAGAGTTCAGCCTGTGTAGTAATAAAAGATGTCGAAAGTTCACATATTTTATCAATCCACTGACAAGTAACACTAATTAGATTAATTAGGTTTTAATTAAAAATAAATAAATAAATAAATAAACGTAGGAGAATTAAACAAAAGTTTCCTACTTTTCACCCGAAAAGCGATCTGACCTCCTCAGTATAATTTTCTAATATTTCTTCAAATAAGAAAAAGTAAATCTGATATAGATCCACGGTTTGACAGCTTTATTTCATAAATTTAGCTCTCCTCATCATCCGGCGTTTAGCAGAATTTGCTTTGAAGGCATGTGAAACACATCAGAGGCTGCTGGTGTCTGCCTTGCCAAATGAGATCAGTGTTCATAATAATAGGGAGGTCAAGTGGAAGGGCCACTTTTCAATTCTAATCCACAGAGCCAGCGAACATTAAAATGTGCCTGCTGGATTTACAGTGTGATAAACATGGCAGCCAAGTGATACATTCCGAGAAATCCAGGTGTGGAATCCTTACAGCTAAAAAAAACAAAAAAACAAACCTAACAGCAGATGTGTCTTAACACCGTCGGCGCTTTGCTTCCATTTAGTACCCAGATTGCAGGTTCAGCTGTACAGTAATTATGAAGCATTATGTTTGCAGAAATCACAACGCAGTGTGATGTCTACTGACAAATTAACAAAGAGTATAAAAGCAAAACTGTTACACTGTTATCTAAATACTGTGGTAATAAAAAGTATAATTGGTAATCATGTTGACGGTATCAATTAAGATGGAAACAGGAAAGGAATAATTACTATAATGATTGTTGCGAGGTAATCGCTCCCTTTATATCTGGAGTAAAACACGCACGGAGAATCCGAATAAATCAATCCAATAACATAAGGCAAATGAAAAGCGCCACACTGCGAGCGTTAAGAGTTTCCTTCTCGCTGTCTCTCTCTTTCTCGTGCTCCGCCGAGGGCGGACCGGCGGCTGATCTGAGGCCTGCCCCTAAATAAACATGACGCCCGCCGTCCAGAGGCCTTTCATTAGCCCGCAGTCAGCCCGGCGCATGGCAGTCAGATCGATAAGGCAGTCCGGCTCTCTTATTTACCAAGCAACACATTTCTTGTGGTGGAGTTGTCTTTTTTTAATAACCAGCCTCTGTTTAACCGCTTTAGTCAGACTCTGTGTGAGACCATCTGGTCCCCAGTCCTGTAAGACTCTCCTAAAGCCCAGGCCTGACAAGCAAGAGATATGTCAATGCAGTCCTCAGCACAAAGCAACATCTGCCGTGCCTGACACCCACCATTGTATGGCCATTTAATCTGTCCCCCTCCTCCCCTTAACGGCACACAACAGCTCTCGGTATTATGTTTTGCCACTCAATTAGCATTATCATCCCGCTGAAATAGAGGCCAATTTACCTTTAATGACATCATTGTTAGATGAGTGACAGCGGTCTGGGTCGCGGCTATCGCTAGATAAACGAAGGCCGGTCCCCGTCTTCCCAACTGGTCGCCGCCAGCCAATCACGGCGGCCTTCCCTCAACCCTTCACCAGCAGCATTGTTTCCTCCAGTTCACAGAGGCAGTGTGGTGGAAAATTGAGTCCAGATTCATTAGGTTTCCAGTGTGCCGCTCGAGTCAGTTAAATTGATACATTTCCTAACAAAATTGAAGTGCTTTTGTGCCGCCCGCGGATGGCTGGTGACCTCACTCGGCCCACTGAGCAGCCGAAGCGAGCTGATGGATCCATTAGACCGCTTAGACTGCTTATTCCTTCCCCTCCATCTCTGACTGACACTGTAAATCTGAACCAATTTCAGACTCTAATCACCATTACAAACCCCTTCCACTGTCCATTTGTTACTCTGCAATTCGAATACACTGCTCAGATTGGTCCAAAAATCCCAGTTTAAAGGAGCAGCCCTTCGGTTTCCTCTGGCTAAATGGTTCATGACTGCCGAGACCCTTTTTCCTCCGCCGAGGGAACGAGCCAACGTTGGCGAGCGAGATGTAAGGTAAAGATAGACTCTAAAACACAAGGCCTTGGCTTGAGTCCCAGCAGATAGGCAGGAAATTAAAATGGAAAAACAAACTAAATGGGGAAAAAATACGGGCGAAACAGATGTGTGTGAAATTCGAGGGGATGACGGGCAGGGCTCAAGGCTGCACTGCCGGCGGTGACAGAGCAGTGTCCTCTGAATAACAATCACTTTACACCTCCAAAACATTTCTTCATCCACTACCCATTTTTACACCAGCTTTTATCTGCCCACTCAAGCGCACAGCTCCGCAGAAGCTGGAGGATATTATTTCCCTGTTGGCCCAAGTCATATAACTCTGCTTAATATGCACTCTATAATTTAAGACACTTCAATAATAACCAGAATGTGCTTTGCCATATTTTTCCCCGAGTTTCGACTTTGCTCAACTTCGAGAAGGCCACTCTCAGCGCCCCCGCGTAACAGGTAGGAACCAGGTTTGGCGCATTCATAATTTATTCTCCATTAATTCACGCCGCTCAATCAGAGGGCTTACGTGCAAACCCATCGTTGAGTTGTCTTGACAGTCTCGATATCTAATTACTGCTGCTCCTCATATCCTCCAAGTGCGGTGGAAATACGTTTTAATTGATATTGAGATGTTTATGCCCTCAGAAAGTAATTAAGATTTTCAATTAATCCCTTCTAATTTCTGGACATCTTGCCTGCGTGTCCTTGAGCATCCGCCGATGAATTCCCCAAACCTTTGCAGAAAAGAAAGAACTTCAATTACGCCGCATTGAATCGCAGCCCTGTAAATGACCTCATCTGAGGCTACATCAACATTTAAATTAAAGCCAATGCAAACTCAATTAAATAAAATCAAGGTGGCACAATCACCCACAACCAATGGGTCACCAGAGATGCTGCTCATCCTGCCTTATTACGCTAGCTACAGTTCTGCCGGCACAATAAAAGCCTGCAGCGCGAGGACTCTGCCTTATGAAGGTGTGAGCGAGACAGCGAGCTAGGCATTAAGACCAGAGGCTCTTAAGTAATCAATACCACAGTTCCATAAGAATCAATTAAACAGCCCACTCACAGAAAGTTCAGCTTCCACTGGGCTGGGAGAAATAATGAGTGCTCTGACCTCTCTTCTCCCACCTTGCTCTCATTCAGTTACCACTTTTATTTGTTCAGAAACACTGTAGCGAGCACCGCGAGAGGAAAATCTGGGGGAAACGCTTTGTCTCCCACCACTTGGGCGGGCTTCTGACGTTCCTGACGTGTGCATTCTGCACGCGTCGCCTTTGCCGTTTCTTTGTGGCATCCGTGTATCATCTCTTCCTACGAGGCTATTCAATCCAGGAGCTCTCCGCGTAAAAATATATGAGTGCGATATGACAACACCTCTATTGGCATAGGAAGAAAACAGAACAATTACCTCTGCACCGCTTGGAATCACCTGCCCATCTAGGCCACAAAAACGCCTGCATTAGGGATTAGGGTGACATAATCTTAGCAATGGCTCGAGAGTGGGGGGCTGAATAGGTTTCAACCCTCTATGCCACGACGAGATAACATTTGTCACAGGGGTGCCCTGGCTTTTCCATTCATAGATTAGCGGACTGCCTCTTTTCAGCATGCGAAATAGCCCTGGCACTGCAGCGTGTTTATTTCCAAAAGCTAACCTCCCCCCGGGACGATGGAAACATCTCGTCTTTCTTCAGACGAGCTTCTGCCGGACCTCTTCGGGAAGGGTGGAGCGCCTCCCCTTTGTCTGAGGAAGCGGAAGCGGGACTCGGACGGGAGCGGCGAACTGACTCCGTGGCCCAACGAAATGAGCGCTAAGATCCGGTTAAGACCTTCCCATCAGCTTACACGGCCGTACGAGTGCTGATTCTGAGTGGAAGGAGCCCTTGATATTGTGACAACACTAATTTATCAATTTTAATCCTCTAAAATGGCTTCATGAGAAATACGCTTTCACAAAAAAGTCACCCCAGAGCCGAGGATCAAACAGAGCGGCGTGGATTGCTTACTTAAACTCATTTTCTCGGTGGGAGTGCGAGTGTGTTAACGCTCTTATTTTCAATTGTCCTCGTGCTAAACGGCGGCGTGTGTCATCAATGCCCCTTTCAGTGAGCTTTAATCAGACAGAGCAACTCCACACTTCTGATTTAAAGAGATTCTGTGCATCTCCAAAGGGCAAGAGTATAAATGAAATGTGACATTTTATTTGTGCTGTGCTGTTCGGTAAATAAATAAATATCAGTCCATGACAGACAGAGGCTTCCTGGCACAATCTCACTACATTGCACTCTCTGGTTAACTGTCACACCATTAAATTGTCTCTTTCTCTGACATGCTGCCCTTCTGATTGGTTACCAGATGTAAAGAGAGGGAGCACTTGCCAAACAGTTTCCGAAAGCATGAAATTGACATTGTGAATCACATGTGACACCCAGGCTTCTCTGGCTTGTAATTGATCTGCATTTAGAAGATCGCGAAGGAAGACGGAAAACGTGAAGAGGAAAGAGATGATACGAGCATTACGGCCTCTTCTTCTCTTTTTTTGTCTCATTGGCTCTGATTTCATCTTCAATTTTACCTGTAGTGTGGAGAACTCAGCGGGGCCTGAGCTATCTTTCGTTAGTGAGACTGTAGTTATTACTCTTTCATGTGAGGGATCTATCCATTCATCCTAATTAAATTGAGCTTTTTAATCTGGTTCTTTTAATCCCGAGTCTTCTGCTTAGGGACCTGGGTGATGGGATTTTGAAAGGCACTACTCCTGATCTACAGACGCATTCTTATCTCTCATTTGCCTCTGAAATACAACTTAAGGTTTGTGCTCTTAAGAGCACCACAATTAGATCTTTGAGCCTGGTGCCTTTGGGTACGGAGGAATTGAAAAGCTAGCCAAACCTGGAATGGAGCTGGGAAATCACAACTTATTTTGATTATTTTCGCATATTCTTTATTTGACATAATTGCGTTTAAAACTCACGTGGGTTCGTAATCAATTCGATAAAAGATCAACATGCCCAAATAAGATTTTTCATTGAAAAAACAGATTATTTCTTTTTTTGCGAGGCGTGTGATTAGATTAGGACATTATTATTATTAGCATCAAAGCTAAATTGGATTTATAGATCCAATTTGGATTTAATAGAAAGATTTTTTTTTTCTTTTTTAGTTTTCATTTCATACGATATCTTGCTCGTGTGTCGATTAGACAAAGATGTGCTCGAAAGTTTAGTAGGCCATGAACGAAACCGGCAAATACAACAACTGTCAACCGCCTCCACAGTCTTATTGCTCTACAGAGGGAACTCATGCAGTTTTCTCTTTAAGATCGTGATCAGGACCGCACTAGATAAGGCTTGTTCTAGCTGGGTATCCAGAGATAGAGGTCTTACCTGGGAGTCATTTTCAGCATGATCGCCCTTATCTAAGCTGAGCGCTCTCAGTCACTCACAGTCTCTGTTTAACTGCGGCCCTCACTTTACCACGCCACCCGTCAGCTTGCAGCCAAAGATGCTTGTTTGCAACGGATTATGGCCTTTCTGCTTCTGTTGCACAAACTATGCATGATGCCATTGTTGTACAAAAAAGTAACCTATTGCAATCACCCTAATCAACAGAGCCAAACGGCAAAGCGTATTAGCACATGCAAACCTGTGCAAACCAGGGAAAGTGGCCATGCGAGAGGATTGGGAAAATACGTTTGAGGTCAAATCGTATGTTTTTATGCAAACGTATGCCATGGGAGAGGGAAAAGGGGGAAAAAATAAATTGATAGGATGAAATGATAGCCTTGAGAGTTCTGTTGCTAGGATGGCTCTGGAAATGAAAGGAACAATGAATCTTTTAGGCAATTACCTCATTAGATTGAGAGCAGAGCTCTATCATTTATCGGGCTGTCGAGATTAAAGTAATCCACAATGCAGAAACTCAAGAGCTGATCTTATAATGGATATTTTAATCATGTCCCGCAAAAATGTGGAGCCCATTAACTTCCAATTTCAATTTATAAATAAAGAACTGATTTTGCACCTTTTTGAAATTACCAACGCATCCCATAAGACATTTCAGTGCATTATGTTGGCACTTTGAATACACTGAACAAGGAGCATTTTGAATTATATTCATGGCATTTACCTAGTAAACGATTTAAAAAAAGACAGGCAGAGGTGCATTTATTCGTTGTTGAACCAAAGTAAAATACCATGCAATGGTATCTAAGGATATTTTAAAAAGCAAATGTTTTTGGATTCGATTTTATTAACCTAGCCTAGAAATGGGAAGGCACGTCGTGGGATGCAATAAGGTTACAAGTCTACTGAGAATAGTTTCTATGGTAGCGATACAAGTTTATCAAGTATATTTACAACCTCCTCTCCTGAGAGGGGCATTAATGTAGGACTGAGTCCCCAAATGCAAAACTGAAGAAATACAGGCTCTAATCTCCATTACAAGCTTCCAACCATCAAACATGCAATTAAATGGCCACACTCACAGCGGTGGGGAAAAACAAGTCTTGATGGTGATTGAACAGACCTGTCGCCATGCTTTGAAAAGGCTGATACCGTCAAGCCTGATTCAGCTTTTCACAACAGCCAATACTGTGCATGTAATCCATGGGTTTGAATTGAAGCACATTATCAACTCAAATAGCTCGAATTAGCAAGTATACGTTCACCCAAACAGTCAAACAGGAGGAAAACAAACAGCAGCAGGGTGGGAATAGACTGAGCTTGGCCCCTCAGTGACTCTCTTCAGGGGCTCTCAGAGGAGATGCTCTCCATAGTTACCACACCGAAGACTGCCTCAGGGACGCATGCGGCCATCCGAACTGCACCAGGGACACTTTCAATATAGCAACATTAAAAAAAGAGCTAGGCTGACAACAAAACAAAAATATCGCACTTGCTAAAAGCCTCCATTGGATGAAAAATCAAGCCTAATTGCTTCTCTTGATCTGATGTGCTTTCATCCGAATTAATAGTCATTTACATACCTTTTAAAATAAAATACAGGCAAGAAATATGCTTTTAATTGTGACAGCTGCATTTTTTTGTAGGGGCGAGAGCTGTTGTGAAGACCAAACAAGCAGCTCTTGGCTGTTCACAGGTATAAATGTGACATCACCCGGATAACATTCCTCTCAATGAGCGAAGAAAGCCCTCAAAAGCCCTTTATCTTCAACTAAGGATAGTTTTCATCCCAGCAAGTAATTCATCTTTAACCCTCTACTGAGAAACGAAAGGTTTTAAGCTGACAAAAAAATAAAGCCCGCAGAGGATATGAGCGTGAGCGCGTTGGATAGAAGAGGAGGGGTGAGGTTATATTGGTCAGCGTCGCACTGAGGTATGAATGAAGCGATCGGGTCCTTAAAAGGCTATTGTGAATTTATATTGGAGAGAATAGCCATATTATCATCCAGTTGCTCTACGGTTTCGAAGTCAAAGTCATATCCGATGATGATTGGCTTGCTGGAATGTCCTGATGGAAAGGTAGAGCCCATCGCATCCCCATCTCCATCTCACGTCGCATTGGCATATGCGGCTCACTGAACCCTAGTTTTGGCCAAAATTGAAGAGCTTACACAGAGGAAAATAAATAGACGGTTGAATAGCAATCGCCCGTGCCCCTGCACCTTTTATCAGTGGGAATCTAACAGCCGTGCTGTTTCAGAATTTCAGTTTAGCTTCCGATTAAGGTATGTCCCGGCATTTTATTCCCTACATCTCTATGCTTCATAGCTCCCAAAGACTTCTGGGTAACTGCCTATTATCCAACAGTTCCACTCCACTGACCCTGCCAATAAAACTTTTCATATCCCAATAAATGAACTCGATTGCAGCGTTCTAAACATTTACACTGCGCTAACAGATCATCTCCAGACCTTGGAATTGGCTAAATTCCCTTTTCCTGATGAATATATAGAAGGAGATTAGAGATATGATAGCTTTTCAGATTGCTGCACCCAGAGAAATTAGTTTAGCGAGCGTTTACAGAGGCTAAATTGGAACCATTAAATAGCGGATTGAATTGATGGCACATTCATTGTCTCTCCATCGGTATCACTGTAAAATCAATTAGCCGTCACTTTTCCATTCCCAATAAAGTATGATTGTCAGCCACGGATGGCTACAGAAAGCCTGACAGCCACTCGGAGCGAAACACCCATTGCAAAACAAATTTGCGCGCTGGGCGACTGCTAGTAAATGTGACCTGTAATTGTGTGGGGAAGCGCGCTAGTGTTCATCAAAAAGCCAAATGTGCGTGCTATGGATTATTAGTCAGAAATACCGCTTTGGCCATCTGGAGAGAAGCTCATGAATTCTTTAAAGTGTTGCGCTGCTCAGACAAGTCAAAAAATGTTTATTGATTTTTTCTTAATAGTTGCGCTTTGATATACGCAACATACTCATACGGCGGCAGCTGTGTTTAATGATCGCCACCGAGTTACAAACGTATGAATTATGCAGCAGGGCCCTGTTTATATATAAGGACAGTTAGCAAAGCAGCTATGCTCACCACTGTTTTAGATAATCAACTCCTCGGAGAACTATAAATTACACGTAACCATGGAAATCACAGAAATACTGTGTACATAATGCATAGTGTTGAAATAGTACTGGAACCACAATTATGTTATGTGGGCGAGGAAAGAAATCCTGTGCAAATATCAAGGCTTTGAGCAACATAATATCTATGATTCTAGATCATAGGCACGAATGTTCTCAAAGACTATATGAAGCATAAAATAATAAAATCATTTCAGCGATATATTATTTCAACCCAAAGAAACACATGATCATTTACTAAAAGAATTAGACTTTTAAATATTATAACGCCAACATAACACCAACAGGTAAACTTCATATACCTTCATATTTCCTGTTATTATTTTGTTTGATAAACAGCATTCTGAGCATGCATTTCACTACACTGCAAAAATAAATGATTTTCTTACTTTATATTTTGTCTGGTTTTCCAGTAGAAATATCGAAACATTTTTAATTCGAGATACGTTTACTTGAGCATAATTACATTACGTTTTATTTTCTGAAAAACGTATCAAAATTGAGTTTTTGCCTAAATCAAGAAAGAATATCTGCCAATGGGGCAAGAAAATGAAATGAAATGACAGATATTTTTCCTTGTTTTAAGCAAAAATTAACAAATTTTTTAAAAAGATTTTGCTTCACAAGGTAATATATCTTGATTTAAGAATGTTTTGATAGTTGTACTGGAAAACAAGGCAAAAAGAGTAAGTTGAAGTAGTGTCAGTTTAAATGCACTAAAACAACAATAAATGTGTTGTACCGTAATACAAAAATGTGCATTAGGGGAAAGAAACAAACTAGACAATTTAGCAGTCTAATGTTGATACGTTTACTGGTGGCGTTTTATTTATCCATTTCATCCTAATCTTTTACTACATTGGAGCCATCTTCTGTCTTTCAATATCATGCATGCATCACTATCTGAGAGACATTCAGTCTGGTCAGCTGTCTGTATAAGGAACAAATCAAACCGCATAATGCTTGTCAATTTGCCAAAGGCGTTACTGGATGTCCTCTGAGATCAAGACTCTCATTTTGCCTTCTAATAAAATCAAATGGGTGTCCTGCAGTTCCTTTCCTTTGTGCGTGGATTGCTATTATCTTTGCATTGAATGAGGTTTGTTACCAGATTGTTGAGCCTAATGCCACTATTTCTGTAAGCAACACATTAGGATGTGCCAATGCTGTGAATGGCTACAGTATCACATATGTTGTGAAATTTTGAAAGGGGGTGGGGGGGATGGGACACAGATTTCATTAACCAGCCTATAACAGATGAAGACCCAGGGAGGACCAAAGCATCCAACACCAGCAAACAGTCTGGATGAAGGAGGATGTTATTAATTGGGGTTAATAAAACATTTGTGTAAAGAGTTGCCAGGACACAGTCTGGACTAACGCATGTCTGTCCATAAACACGCCACTAATGCACTGTAAAACCCAACCCTAACGACTCCATTAAACCCGTACTTTAAACTTCACTAAAAAGTTCACCAAAATATATTTCTTAACATTAAAAAAATTGATAAACTCTATTTAGACACAGTATGTATCTTAATTGATTTAATGAACATCAGAATGATAAAATTAACTCACTTTTTGGATTTACTGAATAGCTAGCATTAGCACAAATGCATGTACAATAACTAGCAAAAAGACTATCACTGCATTGCCATGTGCCAAATTACTGTACACAATTATTTTTGAAATAAAGCAACATGCAGCATGTACAGTGTTAGTATTTAATGGCCCATTCTTGACTTAACCACGGGCTTTGCTTTTCAGCACAACCCCCAAAACTCTACCATAACAGAACATTAGGCACTAACTGAGCTCCCTCTTTATTAATCTTGTGCAAAAACACATTTTATAACACTTAATTTCAACAATTTCTCTTCTTATATAGTCTGAAGCAAAGCATGCTGTGAACTACAAATCTTCTGTATCTCATTCAGTCTGAGTTATGATTAATATAATCAGTTAATGAGCTCACATAACTGTCTTCTGTTAATTGCAATAAACTTAGTCATATTTGAGTGTAATTAACTTTTTTAGCAAATTTAATTTTTAATTTAGTACATTTCAGTTTTTCAGTTTGATAATGAAAATGTTTGCAAAAATAATTCTTTGTTATATAAATATATTATGTATATACTGTAACTATATAACCCTATATAACTGTAGCTATATACATACACACACACACACACACACACACACACACACACAGGTGCATCTCAGAAAATTAGAATATGTTGAAAACGTTAATTTTTTCTTGTAACTTATTTCAAAAAGTGAAACTTTCATATATTTTAGATTCATTACATGTAAAGTAAAACACTTCAAAAGTTTTTTTGTTTTAATTTTGATGATTAGAGCTTACAGCTAATGAAAGTCAAAAATCAGTATCTCAAAATATTAGAATATTTACATTCGAGTTTCAATAAATGACCATCCATACAGTATAAATTCTGGGTATCTTTTGTTCTTTGAAACCACAATAATGGGGAACACTGCTGACTTGGCAATGGTCCAGAAGACGATCATTGACACCCTCCACAAAGAGGGTAAATCACAGAGGGTCATTATTGAAAGGGGTGGCTGTTCAAGGAGTGCTGTATCAAAGCATATTAAATGCAAAGTTGACTGGAAGGAAGAAAAAAAAGGTGCACAAGCAACAGGGATGACCGCAAGCTTGAATACTGTCAAGCAAAGCTGATTCAAACACTTGTGAGAGCTTCACAAGGAGTGGACTGAAGCTGGAGTCAGTGCATCAAGAGTCACCACGCTCAGACGTCTTCAGGAAAAGGGCTACCAAGCCACTTCTGAAACAGAAACAACGTCAGAAGCATCTTACCTGGGCTAAGGAGAAAATGAACTGGACTGTTGCTCGGTGGTCCAAAGTCCTCTTTTCAGATAAAAGTAAATTTTGCATTTCAGTTGGAAATCAAGGTCTGGAGGAAGACTGGAGAGGCACAGAATCCAAGATGCTTGAAGTCCAGTGTGAAGTTTCCGAAGTCAGTGATTATTTGAGGTGCCGTGACGTCTGCTGGTGTTGGTCCATTGTGTTTTATCAAGTCCAAAGTCAATGCAGCCGTCTACCAGGAGGTTTTGGAGCACTTTATGCTTCCATCTGCTGACAAAATTATATGGAGATGCTGATTTCCTTTTCCAGCAGGACTTTAGCACCTGCCCACAGTGCCAAAACCACTTCCAAGTGCTTTGCTGACCATGATATTACTGTGCTTGATTGGCCAGCCAACATGCCTGACGTGAACCCCATATGGAATCTATGGGATATTTTCAAGAGAAAGATGAGAAACAGTCGATCCAATAATCCAGACGAGCTGAAGGCTCAGTAGTGCCTCAGCAGTGCCACAGGCTGATCGCTTCCACGCCACACCTCACTGATGCTGGAGTTTGTGTTAAAGGAGCCCCGACCAAGTATTGAGTGCATAAATGAACATACTTTAAAGAACTTTAACTTTTCTGTTTTGCAAATCCTTTTTTTGATTGATCTTAGTAAATATTCTAATATTTTGAGATACTGGTTTTTGACTTTCACAAGCTGTAAACTCTAATCATCAAAATTAAAACAAAAAAACTTTTGAAGTGTTTTACTTTAGATGTAATGAATCTAAAATACATGAAAGTTTCACTTTTTGAAATAAGTTACAAGAAAAAATGAACTTTCACCATATTCTAATTTTCTGAGATGGACCTGTAATATATATATATATATATATATATATATATATATATATATATATATATATATATATATACATAAGGGCTGTCAAATCGATTAATTGCATCTAAAGGTCTGTATTTGCATATGTGTGTACTGCGTATAAATGTATATAAATACACACATACATGTATTTAAGAAATATATGTAATATATAATCTTATACTGTTTAAATACATATTTATTAAATATATACATGTCACTGTGTGTATTCATATATGCATATTAATATACACAGTACACACACACACATCATGTAAACACAAACTTTTATTTTGGATGTGATTAACAACGATTAATCAATTTGACAGCCCTAATACATACAAGTTAATGGCCTGTTTTTGGCTATTCAATCTTCTGGAGTTAATATTCACTCAGATCCATCAAAAGACACCAAGATCATGTTTGGGTATTTCTTTTGAAGGAAATAGTGTTGTTTTCACTGCCAGGCCAAGCACTCTTTTGGGCTTCGGGTTGCGTGTGAGATTGACATGGGGTCGGGGTTGCGGTCAGGTTGGCCCCAGGTCGCGGGACGTCCAGGCAGTGCATCGTTCACTCACCAGCTGAAGAAGCCTTTAAAGTGAGGGAGGCAGTTGAGGTGGGGAAGGTGAGAAGGTCTACAGGAGTGTTTTCTCATGAACCTGGCTGACCTGGGGCGGCACTTTCTGTGGCACATCGAACGCAGACTTTGAGCGAAGAGGCAGGGTGGAACCGGGCCCACAGGTGCTGCACAGATGCTTCCGGAGCACAGCAAGAGGCTCTGGGACACTGAACCAATAGCAGCAGCAGCAGCAGACTGGAGGAGGCTCCCGGCTCCCTCCTCTAAGTGAGACCCTCACATCTGCTTCACCATTCTCCTGCAGTAATTACCTCTCACACCCACTGAGCAGATGACTCGCCCCACACCGGTCACACTCGGCGCATCTCCAACCAAGTACTAGCTCTGAAAAGAGAGGGATTTCAGTGCAAAAATTAATATATTTTTTTAATAACATTTTTTTAATGTGCAATTTTTTTTTAAATCACCCTAAAATACTTATGAGAAACACAAATATTACACAGCCCTACTTTTATTTATTGATTGATTCATTCATATCAATAAAATCCTTTTTTTACATTAAAATGAAAAGTGTATAAATTATATACATATCAGCTTTATAATAATAATAATAATAATAATAATAATAATAAAATCAGTCAAAATTCTAAAGTTTTAATGAAAAAAAGAAAAGTATCAAAATGTACCAATGAAATTTATCAATTAACTTGCTACCAGCAAAAGAGTGGAAAAGGTGTAAATTAGAATTAAGTATAACTTGGGTATAACTTCAGAATCATTCAGAATTGAACAAATAGTTGTAAACTGGTTCAGAGGCATTTGTGGCAGATTTTATGATGATTAAGGTATAATATAAGACTTCTTCACTTTACAAATGATTGTCAAAAGCAAACATACTACAAAATTCATCATATTTTGTGAAAGTGTCATGCTCTAGCAATCCAAAATTAGTAAAGTGTTCATTCAGCAAGTACGAGGCAGACTGGTGTTATTTTAACAATTTTGTCAGACTTCAGACTCTTTCTGAATGATGCCCCTTTCTGCTGCTCTTAAGTTCTGTAATTACAGCACCCTGCACTGCATCAGATACAGAGAGCAAGATAAAAAGCAAAAGAGCTGGTAATGGAAATCTGTTTGGAGAGGTGTGGATTCTAATATCTAATTTCCCCTAATAAACTATAACCGATTTAATCTCCACCTTATCAGGCCAAGATTTCAACACTTTCCTTTTTAATTGGCTATTTTGTAATCTTGATTCCCAGTGGAGCTGACGGTCTGTCTCTCCCTCCAGAGGGCTTGCATGAAATCAGTTTGAAATGGTGTGTCAATCTCATTCTGAAGTGACCATCTGGCCGGCATACAGGAGTCGGGGATGGCATGCCGAACCCCGGGGTCTCGGGGAGGCAATCAGCAGCAGCTTTACACAATGTGTTAATGCAAATTTATTAGAGATTTCCTATTGGCCACTTTAATCTGCTTTGTGTTGTCTTCAGTCTTGGGCTAAGGACCTAACAGAGGACAGAACACACGGAGCATGCAAGCGCACACACATGGATCACAACAGGGCTCTGAGCATGTCAGTACCGTTGCTTCAAGCGCATGAGCTAATTTCTTTGGGGATGAATAAAACATTAAAAACAACAATAACCTGGAGCTGAACATTGGGCTCAGCGTTCACATATTCTTTTGCAATAAAGCACATCCGCTTCCCAGACCCTCGAACTCAAATGGCGTTGACCTATAGTGTTTTAAGACTCACACTGCAATACTGCATTGAAGCCCAGTCATGATAGTATGGAAATATACAACAACAGATAACCAATTCAACCGATAGTATGTTGCACATTCTTTGTTTGTCTACATCACATAAAACAATTCAAACTCCAAAACGGTTAGCTTGAAGACAAGCCGAGCGCATTACACAGTTTCAAGGTTATTTATCACAGCAATAACAGTCGGGCGGTCGTGCGAAAGCTGCGGTTGTTTGTGTTGTCTGTTTTTATTACGATAACTGCGAGAGGAAGTTTAATTTGCTCTATTTTGGATTCTATTGAGATGGCACTGTAATACTATCAGTCTCACTTCATTTTGAAGTAATTAAACATATGTGCAGGGCAGCGGTATTCTCAAAGTTACATTATCATATCTGTGCGAGACAGGAAGAGGGATTTGTGAAAGTATGGGCACTGAACAGGAGTTCTATGCAAACCTTTGATTTCATTTTAACTTGAAATGTTCCTTAACAAAAGCAGAGAAGTAAGAGATAAAGAAATGGAGAAAAATACATTCCCATTATTTTTAATTGGACAAGCACTTTCACTTGACACTGTGGAGAGAGCCTTTACGAGATAAGTTAAGTGAGTTGTTCCACAGAGACGGAAAAAATAACTATTTCTAATTCGGTTCAAAAGGCTAGGGTTTAGAGTTTTTTTTCTTTCTTTTTTTTCTGGACGACGGGACAGAATCGCTGTAAACAATTGCCTTTCTCTGCCAGGGAACTTGTTCATTTGTGCCTTAGCGTGCTCACGTGCTTCTGCATACAAGCTGCTTATTTAGCGGAAAGTTATTACGCGCAGCCGCGAGTGTTCGGTCGCACCGATAAAGGTTGAAAAAGATCAAATAATCCTTATCACCAAGCTGACCCCGGAAACATTACGGCGCGATTGCACATAAGAAGCGCAATATGACATTTATCAATACGAGAGACATTTTAAACAGCGTACAGTTACAATCTGGTCATCATCGCTGACTGACATCTGAGCAAATGTGTTCATTCTGTATCGGCTGAGAATAATGGGAAAAGCCCTTGCATTATTGCCAGCTCTTCCTGGAAGCTATAGAGCCTGTCATTAATCCCAACTGTCTGTAAAATTGGAGCAATAAAAACCACTCGCTGTACATCAAATATCTCAGCAGTGATGCTCAAGAAAAAATATAGATCCGCAGACAAATAAAGAGATTTATCCGTGATTGTTTCAGTTAAGATTCCTGGGCTCCCCGCGTTCCCTTTGTTGTACATGAGAGAGACATTACACCCATGGCAGCGCATGACCTCATTTGCCGAGAAGAAATTTAATTAACAAGGCAAACATTGTCTGTGACAATGCCTCTGCTGAGACTCCAGCAGATAGCAGCTACTGCCCAAACCGGCATCGTAACAGTGTGACAGGCGGCCTTAAAAAACACACACATCCGCTCCTACAAACACGAGTGGTATTAAAGCGCTACTTTGAAGCGCCATGTTTTTCTAACGCTTGGGCCAATAAGAAAATAAACACGCCGCAATAATTGCTCCAGACCCCGCGCAGCAGTTGGCCATCCATGCACTCATGAAAAAAAGATGTGTGGAGTTTTGACTGCAGATGCCAGCTGAGCTGACAATATGCTCTTGGTTCTCAGCCACATAAAGAGAGGGTGGGACCCTTCGGCCTTTTGCATCATAAAGCCATTCAAATCTCTTTGTAGCCCACTGTAAAGTGCTTGAACAGAAAGGGAGGGCACCGATTTGGCAGCACATGGCACGAGAGGCATTGGACGGCTGTCATTCATGAGGAGTGTCTGTACCTCTGTGTAGCTGCCCTAGGGTTGGGTGTTAGTCATTTAGCCCAGGGAGGCTGATTACAGAGCTGTGTTGGCTGAGATCATGTGGACAGAACGGGGACAAAATAGAAATCAGTGGGCAGTGGATGCTCAGGCCTTGCACAGTTTACACTGCTGTGACACGATAAACAGCCCATCATTTAGCCACACGTCTGCTGAGGCTACAGCCTCCGGTGAAGCATCACCACACAGCGTCTCTGAACATAAACACTGGTTGTGGGCCATCATGATAATGCCTTTTAAATTAAACTTCATTTGAATTGAATTTCAACTAGTAAACAGAATTTCAAGGTAGTAAACAGGAAGCAGAACTGTAATTCCAATTTGAATGCAAGGAAGTCAAATTAAAATGAACTGAAATACAAACAAGGTTTTGTTAAGCGAACTTTCAAAGTTAAAAAAAACAACCTTTGATAGAATGATAGAACAACAGAATGATAGAATTGTAGACAGACAGACAGACAGACAGACAGATAGATAGATAGATAGATAGAATTTTAGAACGATAGACAGAACAATAATGACAGAAAAATGGACGGACGGACGGACAGATAGTCTGAAGGTTAATAAGCCTATACAGACAGAAGTAGAATGATAAAATGATAAAACAATAGATAGAACAATACAAAGAATGATAGAACGCTAGAACGCTAGAACGCTAGATAGATAGATAGATAGATAGATAGATAGAAATGATGAAATATTTATATTTTTCTTTTATGGGTCAGGGTTGAAGAATACTTCTTCCCAGAATGCATTAACTACTTTGAATTTGTTTGAATTGCAATTCCGTTTTCTGTCATTCAAATTCACCCTCATGTGGGGTGTGGCCAATTCAATTCTTCAATTCTGAACAGCATCTTTGAACAGAAATGCTGGTAGAGACTCAAACAATCCAGAGACTGTTGACCTGCAGTCTGACTCCTTTGATTTCTAAAGCTTTTTTTTTTTCTTTTGCCTTTGCGACATGCTTGATACCCATTCAAGGCTTGGATGAATTGGATAGTTAAACTCCGTTGTGTCTTCACGTGCCTGGAAATGCCTTCCGTGCTTTGTAAATGCATTCCATAATGTACACAGAGGGTTTTTTCCACCCATTATTGTAAGAGCAATGCCTGAACAAGCAGAACAATAACAGAGAGGTTTTAACACTAGTGATATTTACCTTATTTTTCTGTTATCAGTCTCATATTTCATCTCAAGTGCGTTCTTCATTGACATGACAACTTATGAAACACACACACACACACACACATAAAAAGTAACCAAAATAAAAGAAGGTATGATGAAAACATTTCAGTACAGTCATTAATTAATAAATAAATACATAAAAATTAACCCCTGGGAAAGCTAAACACCCTTGCTTGCCCTAGCTATTGGAATATTTCTGTATAATCAAATCAAATAATCTAAATCCAAATCAACTAAGACATGCATCTTATTTTCCTGCTGTGGACATCTGGAAACACTGGAAACACTCACTCTTGCTATTTATTACGCTGCATTATCTTAATTTTGGACAATAATTTAAGCTCATTAATTCCCATTCATGTCTGCTCACACAAGAGCCAGATAAATGGCAAATTGTTTGTCATGAGACTCTCACAAACATTAAACATGTTTTTTTTTATGGTTGCAAAATGTTAGTAAACAAAACAAGACTCCTTGCATCAAAACACATTTATCCAATAGCTTAACTAATGGAAGGTCGATATTCTGAAAAAAAAGTAGACTTTACCTGACAAAATTCTGATTAATGCAGACATATGCCAGCTGTTTTATTCACATATCTAACCATCATCTGAATATCGGCTAAATCTGCTTATGGCAACCAGGATAATGCAATGACAAGTCACTTACATAATCAGAAAATGACAGAATTCTGATTAATATCGGAATATTCTTGTGCAAGTAAATGCTTTCATCGATTCACGCGTTGACAAATCAATTACAGCCCTGTTCAAAAAGCCTAAATGTCTAAGCTATTCCACAGGCCAGAGGCCACCACTGTGTGGGTTCAACTGAAGTCTTTCCCATGGCGGGGAGGGGGGCTGCTCTAGTAATCTCAGTCTAGACCGTGTGCTCCACAGCAGCAGGAGGCAGCCATTCACGCTCATTAATCACCCGCCGCCGACACCAGAGACATCCTGCCCTCTCGTAAGGACTAAATAACTCCTGCCATCATGAGCAACAGCGCGCCTAAGCACCTGGAAAACTCGCAGAGATGCTGCTTTTTTGCCTTTGTTTATGTGGCCACTCATCAGCACGGCGAGAGGCCTGGGTGTTGGGGAAGGCCGGCCATTTGGACAAGCTCCCTACTTCCCTAGAACAGCAGGGTGCCTGCTGTCCAGGCCAGATCAGGCTGAACGGAGAGAGAGAAGTGAAGGGATTGTCTGCTTTGCCTCATTACAGACTCTTTCCAACACTAGCGGCAAGACACATTCAGTAGCACATAGCACTGCCGTAAAGACCAGCTCAGGATGTGCTTTCTGGCTATTTCGACCACAGAAAGAACACGAGCAAATCGAGAGTGAGTGAAAAACCCAGGAAAGAATGATCCAGGATGGAGGAGGGGGCATTACCATGCATTTGCATCTCTGCTCTCCAGACACGGAGTCAGATTGATTAATGGAGACAGGGCTTGCAAAGTCATAACAGGGCTTCTGCTCAGGTTAAGTGGTGCTTAGATTGTTTTATATTGCCTGTGATTAGAGGATGAAGCTGAAGAGTTTGATCGCTAAGAGTTCACACCCTTTCTAATCAGTGGGGGCCTTTCGATCCAACCTGCCCTGGCAACTTCAATCAGACATGCTTGAGCCATTTCCCTGAGCCTGACAACCCATTCAGGAATAGAATAGAAAAAACAAAAACAATGAAGGGAGAGCAGCGGACAAATGAACATTTAGTGTCGACTATGATTTTGAACAAAATGAATAGCGGTAATGTATTTATTTTAGTCAGAATGACCACTCTTAAATTGGTGGAAGATACCATTAGATCCCCGACAGCAAACTGTTAGATGTGACTATTCTCGGCAGATTTAGGGGGACACATTCATATCTTGCAGGCTTATATTATGTGACAGGAATGGAAATTGCCACTGCTAAAAAAATGTGACTTGGATCTAATATATCTGAGGAAGATTTTTTGTTGTTGTTAAGAAGATCCAGTGAAGTAGATTTCAAGTAGATTTTTATAATTTCTCTAGATAATGTATTTACCATTCACCATGAAATCATAAGTAAGATCTTTTATAAAAGTAAGAGCACACTTGCCTTAAAGTGCTCATGCAGGTGGTGCAGGTTTAAATCCTGCTTGCAACATTTCCTAATCTTCTCCTAAAAGAGATAAATAAAAATAAAATTAATCAATTAATCATCATTAATGTTTATTTGGGCAGCCTTACTTAAAATCACAGTATGAAAAAACAGACTCATAGAAAAGGACTTTACTGTCCTCAACACTACTTAACCTGTATACGTTACCCATCTGTCTCTGCACGATAACATTTGATGGACTGTCAACTGCACAATGACCTATTTCAGACAAAGTGCAGCTTTTGACAGGTCTATGTTCAAAACCTGAAAAAAATGACAGGATATGATCAAGACATCAAGACACATCCAAATTGTGTTTGTGTAACATTCTGTCTTACCATGATTAAAAAAATAAAAAATAAAATAAAATGCAGTCTACATCAGGCGGACAACTAGAGGGAAAAGTTGATAATATACTTAATTTCTAATTTAATACACTTTCACTATTTAAAAATAATGCTAATCTTGCATTTTATTTAAACAATAATTTTAATAAAACTTTTCATAATAAAAGTTATTCTTTAATGACATAATATCATTATAATTAAATAATAATAATAATAATAATAATAATAATAAATATTTTTTATTTAAAGCTGCAGTTGGTAACTTTTTTTGGTTAAAAAGTATCCAAAATCAATTTCTGGGCAAGTAACCAGCTAGTGTTCAAAACTATCTCCTTACCTTAGCCCAATTCACAATGGTAAGCTTTTAATAATGTTTTCTAATTTGAGTGGTACTGGTAGGTTTTCGCAGGAAATACAAGTACGCCGCCAATCCTCTTTGCATCGTTATATCAAAGATGTAAACAAGGAGGAGTCTATGGAAGCATATGTGTAGCAAAATTCAATTTGAAATGTAATATGCAAAATAGCAATGCAATATGTAAAATGGCAATGTATTTCTGTATTTAAATTTACATTTTCCCATACATATGTGCAACATTTAGTGCAAAATGAAAATGAAAATTCAGTAATATAATTTAAATTTTCCATTTTCTACACTAGTTTTAATATGCATATTAAAAACATATTTTAAAGCTTTATAAGTTGCAAAATTAAAATTAAAATGTATTACCCAAATTGA
>JAFVLL020032076.1:0-33363 GCA_021397915.2 Tor tambroides | reverse complement strand
GTTTGTACAGCAGACGTGGCTCAAATAATGTGTATGTTTTATATTCAAGAGTTCATTTTTATTATTTACAAATAAAAGACTGTGTGGAAGAAAATGTTTGTACTGATTTTTTTTAAATGATATATTTAGCTTTTTTAAATATGTTACAAGCTTTTTCAATTTATTTTACATTTATAATCTATTATCATTTAAAAGGTGTAAGCATATTCGTGCATGTACTAAATATTTTAACATTTGAAAATTATTCAATTATTAATGATTTTACAATTTGTCCATACTCTCAAACCAAATCAAGGTCAGTCCAGTAGCGTCCTGTCCAACAATGCATCATACTGTAGTTAATCGCAATCCAATCCCTCCACCACGTGGAGACAAATAGCATTACACTGTTCCTGCTTTTGTTTAGGGTTTATTTGGATTTGTTTATTTATTTATTTTATTGGTGTGCAAGGTCACTCTTTAACAATTGAAAAAAATACTTCTGCTGTCAGTGCTTCAGATTTCTGGAAATGTGACAATTGTGTGTTTATATAACTAGTGAGCAGCTGTTCTTATGTCTATTTCATTGAGATGATTGTAATTTAATGTCAGTGTCTGTTCAGGTGAGCAATAAAAGTAGCCATTCTGAAGACTAGTGGAACGTGGCCTTAAAGAAAGATGCTCTAAATTATTTGTATAATGTTATGTTTTTATTAGTAGTAATAATGCTCCTATTGTAATGCTATTGAACCGATATTGTTATTAGGCCATAATATTACACAGATGCATCACCACTTAAAATCAAATCAAACAGCGGCATGTCAGGAAATCATGACATTGTACAGTTAGTTGGATTGTAATAAAACAGTGCTGTTTTTTCATAAATTTAAAACTGAAATCAAAAGCAGACCATGATGTTAAACAGAGTAATGAGGCAAGACACTATCCAAAAAAAGGGGTACAAAAGCTGTCACTGGTGTGGTATCCTTTCGTAAGGATTTCATATTTCCTTCAAAATGTGAATAGTACCTTCAAAGGGTGCATATTCTTATAAATAGAAATGGTTATAAATAGAAATGACAGAGACAGAAAATGAAGACATGAAAGTGCAAACAATAAAGGCTTTAAAACATTAAAATAATAAAAGAGCAGGTATAAATAAAATGCATTTTTCTCAGAATCAGAATCAAAAATACATCAAAATAAAAATGAAGGTAAGAAGGAGAATTTGATGAATGTACTGTATTTATAAAATACCTTTGCTTAACTAAACTAGTGTTATTTTAATATTATTTATATATTTATTAATATTTTGAAGCTTTCATTTTTATATTTCAGTATTCATTTTAATTTTAGTTTACGTTTTAGTCATTTTTCTTCAATTTAAGCTCATTTATTTCAGTTTTCTGGTTTTTAACTTTAATTTTTTCATGTTACATTTTTCCCTTTGATTACAAACATGGCCTATAGGAACAAGGCACTCTCAATGCCCCTGATGTATTTTTGTTTTTTGGAGAAAGAAAGGGTCAAGAATGTCAGCAGCTGGAAACCAGGTGTGTTTTTGAGACAAGACCTATTTTGGTCCACCATGTACTGCAGACGGCCCACCTGATGCCGAGAATGTGGTAAGTGGACAACACAAGCCATACCATCGTTTGGGTCCAACAATGTGCGAGCGGTTGAATCTGAACGGCTTTAACAGGAAGAAATAAAAAAGACCGTAAATTACAAGGATGATTTGTTACTGAGAAATATCCGTGTAAGTGAAGCTATAGCGTGAAAAATTCAGTGCAGGAAGTTGTTGTGTGGTTTCAGATGCTAATTGAGAACATTCCAGCAGCCAGGGGCAAATTTGGTTTAAACGGACATAAAATATCTGCCACATATTTGTACTTTGTTGTAATAACTTGCTACTTTAAAATGGTTAATCTGTCTGCATGTTTAGCAATAAAAGAAAATAATTTGCAGTGATTAAACAATGGTTGTGTATATAATGAAAATATTTTCACAAATACAACACACTATAAATAAAAAAGTAGGCATTATGCAACATTTCAAACACTTGTATGCTACTTTTATAAAATTAAAATTTGTGTAAAAGAAAAAAAAAGGAAAATACACCTGCTTCCAATATTTTTATATTTTACATTTTCATTTTACTTAAGTTTTAGTATTTTTTAGTAATTTTGTTGTTTTTATTTGTATTGTTTTACCCCCCCCCCCCCCAAATATGTAGGCCTATGTAGATTTTATTTCAGTTTTAGTTATTGTAGTGCATCAAGTTAAACTCTAAATTAAAATAAGGAAAGCTGCTTTAGAAACTTCCTGAAAAAGTTGTTAAAGTTGTAAGAATCAAGACACAGTCGGCAGATAAGGAAATCAAACAAGACAATAATAAATAGCCTAATAAATGTTTTTGAAGCTCAGACATTTTTTCGAAGCTCTGAAATATTTTCACTCATTCATTTTACTCTGTTTCATAGAAATGGAGTAAATGAGGGCTTACTTTTTTCCATTTACTGTATGTCTGAATATAGTAAATCTCCACCTGTCGTTAAGAGGGCAGAGTTCTGAGGAGGCAGTAAACACAATCGTTTCCTGTACTCCTCGAATCTCTTCTACAGCGTTATCCGAGTTGTGTGTTTCCAGCCTGAATTAACTGTAATGAGATAAAAAGATAAGGTACCACGAAATGGTAAAAGCTACTTCTTTCTATCGAATCTCCTTCGCGAGGTGCACGCATCCAAAACATCGCAACAAGTGCAGTCCCACTGGGGAGCAAATTACTCATATGAGTATGGGAGAAACGAAGCTTTCCGAAACTTTGAATCAATTGAACCAGTTACGATTCACTCGCTTGAAACACCATGCGCTACTGACGTCTGCTGGTCAGAACGGTGATGCAAAAAATGCATAAAACTCTTCCATTTTGTTAAGGAAAATTGTTGTTGAAATTCTGAAATATTTTGAAACAGTTAGGACGTAACGAAGCCTCGTTTACTGAAATCACGTGGCAGTTTGACACTAACGTTAGTTCGAAACAAATGATTCCAACACTGAATCGTCGCTTGAACTCACTGAATCAAACAAGTGAATCTTCTGACGGAACTGCAAGTTATCATTACTTTTAGTGACATCTGTTTTGAAGTTGAAGGTTGGACAAGAGTTAAAGCTTATAACAAAGTCTGCTGAAGGTATCTGCAATGGTTATTGTTCTCTCGTGTGAGCAGGTGAATCAGTCAGCGGTGGACTATGTCAAACAGGCATTCAGTAAGTACATTCATAAACTTAGTGCTGGTGCAGTGCCAGTCAGCTGTTAATGGAAAGTGTCTGTTTTGCCTGGGAAATGAAACCAGTGCCATGAAAAGATTTCAAACATTTTTAAAACGTTTGATTTATAGCCAGTCTTGCAAATATGTAAAAAGCATATCTTGCGCTCCATTCTTCAAATGAATCTATTGCTAATATTTTAAGTCTCGTTACTCATTTCTCTTTGCCTTGATCCCGATGGCCATATAATATTCATAGCTTTTTTATGACAGGGATTATTGGAGAGTTTGTCTGGGTTCTCACTATCCCTCACCACCGTGCCATATACTCACATTCTGCAGAAATGTGTTTCGGGTTGATGGATTGGAGTAGGCCCTAACATTTAGAGGCTTCAGTAAGCTCTCTGGTAATTCACAGATCTTATGGCCAAACCAAGACTTAGTTTTCTAAATCAGTGAATCTGATTTGATTGTGATGTTAATTTGATTGGGATTTCTTATAATTAGTGATATAAACAACAGCACAGAGCTTGGCATACAATGCTAATATAGGCAGACCTACATCATATAAGCTACAAGGAACCTGTCACGAATCCGGTTCGTGATCTTCCGCACACTCACCATTAGAGGTCGCTCTTCCATCATATTGACTCACACCACACAGACAGTTACATATCACCCACGGACTGCATTTCCCATCATTCATTGCACTAAGTACACCCAGCTGTCTCAATCACATGCTCACACCTGAGAACTATCACACAATCACACACCTGAGAACTATCACACAATCACACACTCTTTATAAGCCTTGGACTTTCTCTCCCTCACTGCCGAGTATTGTTTAGCACTCTCCTAGAAGACCATGCCCGTTTACATGAGTATTCATCTGTCTTGCCCTCAATATACCTGTTTGCCATTTGTTTGACCCTGCCTGTGTTTTTGACCATGTCTATTAATAAAAGCTTGCACACGGATCCGCACACCTCACGTCTCGTTGGCTCCGTTACAGAACCACACTATTAGAACAGTAATAGCGTCAGTAATTTATATTTAGGCTAATTTAAGCCGTTATAGTTTTTAGCTATATTTCACTTCTACAACCCCTGGCAAAAAATTATGGAATCACCACACTTAGATGTTCACCCAAGGTTTTGACTTTATAACAAGTAAACAAATCACAGAAATGACACAAAACAATTTTTGCTTGATAATTCAACACTTTATGTGAAACATACCTCAAACAAATTAAATTAAAACATTTTAATGAATGGAAAATTGTTTTCCATATTAAGTAGAGGAAAAAATTTATGGAATCATTCAATGTTGAGGAAGAAAATATGGAATCAGCTTGTAATTTGCATTTCTGAAATAAATACCGGCACATATCTAAAATGCTAATTAGTCAGCAGTTAAAAGAGAGTGCTTCCAGACCTTAACGAGCTGTTGGACTTGGCTAATTGAAAGGAAACATGGCCCCAACAAGAGAGCTGTCTGTTGAAACGATGGAAAAGATTATAAAACTCCTTCAAGAAGGAAATCCATCACGGAGTGTGGCAAAAGAAGTTGAATGTTCCCAGTCAGCTGTTTCTAAAATTTGGTGCAAGTATAAACAAAATGGAAAGGTTACAAAAGGAAAACATACAGGCAGACCAAGGGAGACCTCAAAGCGTCAGGATTGAAAACTCAAAGCAATTTGCCTTAAATAGAAAATTCACAATGAAACAAATGGACGGAAACAGGAGTCAATGTGTGTGACAGAACTGTAAGAAATCGGCTGAACGAAATGGGATTTAAATATAGAAAAGCCAAACGAAAACCAGCATTAACACCTAAACAGAAGTAAACAAGGTTACAGTGGGCTAAAGAGAAGCAGTCATGGAGTGTGGATGATTGGATGAAACAGTAGCGTGATTAGGCACGCAGCCCACGCAATTGCGTGGGGCCCCCGCGGAACGCGATTTTTAATCGATGGGAATTGAGAACCGGCATTTTTTGACACTCCACACTACTCCACGCCACACTAGTGATGTCACAGGCTTGGCACAGGCCTAGCAGCATGGCAGACCCAGGGAGGGGACCAGTAGCCCAATCTGCTGGACAGGACAGGATTGGATTAGACGAGACGAGACTAGACCGGGGACTGACGAGAGACAAAATCTACAAACAACCCAGTAGGGAATAAGTGGTATCACAGGACTAGTTAGACAAAGCAAGCAAACACTGACATAGCACAACAAACTGGCAAAACAAGAGGGAAAGGGAGAACATGAGGAACAGGTGACAACACTCAGACAAACAAGAGAGAACCAGAGGGACAGGTGACAGAACTCAGACAAACGAGGACTAAACAAGGGGGCGTGGCAACAAGTAACAGGGAGGCAGGACAGGAGGAGCACGTGGCTGACAACAACAAAGACAGAGTCATGTGCTCAAACACAAAACAAACAAGGAGACATGAAACATAAACAACACTGACAAGACAGTGAGGGCAGGATCCTGACACAATCCTTACCTCAACAGTCAATGCACAAATGTACATTGAAATTTTGGACACTTTTCTCATTCCATCAATAGAAAAGAAGTTTGGTGATGTCATTTTTCAGGATGATAATGCATCTTGCCACAGGCACAGAGCAAAGAGTGTTAAAGCTTTTCTTCAGGAAAGGCATATCAACTCAATGGCATGGCCAGCAAACAGTCCAGATCTCAATCCGATTGAAAATTTATGGTGAAAATTGAAAAAACTGGTCCATGACAAGGCTCCATCTTGCAAAGCTGATCTGTCAACCGCTATTCGACAAAGTTGGAACCGGCTTGATGAAGTATATTGTTTTTCATTAGTGAAGTCCATACCCCAAAGAATTCGGGCTGTCATAAAAGCAAGAGTAGGAGCAACAAAATACTGTGTATTTTGGTAGATGATTCCATAATTTTTTCCTCAACAGTGAATGATTAGATATTTTTTTTCCTCTACTTGATATGGAAAACTAATTTTCATTAATTAAAAGAGTTTAATATCTCTTTTTTGAGGTATGTTTCACATAACCAGAATGTTGAATTATTAAACAAAAATTGTAAAAATTTGGGTAAACAACATCTAAGTATGGTGATTCCATAATTTTTGCCAGGGTTTGTATCAATGCTTTGTAAATGAATAGGGAATCTTCAAGTCTGTATTAACAGACTCACACCACTAGAGTGTGTTGTTGTTAGCTGTGAATGATTCCTTTTTGGAGACCTATCCACACAATAATAATAAAAAAAAAAAAGTAGAAATACATTTTTATGGTCGTAATAGTAATGTCTGAATGACAAAAACGTAGTACCAGAAAGCCTACCCTCAACAGCAAAATGATTGCATTAGGATAACAATGTCCTGTCCATAAGAGTTTATGCTATAAGTTCATATGTAGACATTTTTACCATCCAAATACAGCTGTAAATTTGAGCTTTGCTTGTTGTACAATACAATAAATTTCATTGTCTTATAATAACTTGCAATTCTAAATTACACTGAGCCCAAGTTTGCACTGCCAGGATCACTAAATAAACTCAATAAAAATTATAGTATTTGTATTGTAAACACAATAGGTGTTCTTGTTCATTTAGCTTATGCCTTTCTGTTACACTTTTGGCAGTTTTGTTAATGAAAGCTTAAACAGCTTTTGCACAGCAAGAAAAGCTTATATGGCATAGTTAATATACTGTAACTCTATTCTTAGTGTGAGAATAGTACAGATTTTGTATCCGTGCTATTGGCACATTAAGCACAAAATTTAAACTTAAAGGCTT
The DNA here is from genome assembly GCA_021397915.2 of Tor tambroides. Taxonomy (NCBI): domain Eukaryota; kingdom Metazoa; phylum Chordata; class Actinopteri; order Cypriniformes; family Cyprinidae; genus Tor; species Tor tambroides. The sequence goes on along the minus strand of JAFVLL020032076.1, from coordinate 26,320 downwards.
GTAAAGGGAAAAAAATCATTGTCTAATTTCTCATGCATGTGAACCAGTTTCTAAAAAGTATGAAACAAGATGCTGATACATGGCCTATTATGTATGTCCAAGCCTGATATGACCTGAAGAATAATGCTGTAACCATATTTGCTGATTTATTAATATGATTATTCATTTAGATATTATGATCATGTAGAAAGAGGTTTGCTCACAAGAAAGCACATTATAGTGACAGTATTAGATTGTAACACTTCAATGTAAGGTTCCAATGATAATGTTATTCTGGAAGATTTCCCTGAATTACAGAGACAATCAGTGAAGCGCTGAACAGCTGCGTTTGGCATCTTACTTTCTTACACACACACACACACACACACACACACACACACACGCATGCACAGACACACACAAACTCAGTGCTGTATTATTGACAGTCTCTTTATTTCATGTAATGCTTTTGCATTTCTCATGTATAGGCTATTATTTAGCATTTCAGTCTCACAGTCTGACCATGCTTTCTTTGTGCCTTAATCTGTGTAGTGTATTTAATGTGCATTATTGGCATGACAACTAATTGTTATTTTTAATGGCAAAGTATTTGAATTAGCACTGTATAAAAAAGAGTGGAAAAAAAACAACGCATGTAACAGGGCACTTGAAAAAGGAATATAGAGTCACGAAGAAACGTTCTTAAGAATGCTAGCTAGAATAATCTAAACAGTTAAATATGTAGAATATAATTAAATAACGTTCACATCATTAAAACCTCCATCTCACCTGCTAATTCAAGTGTATGCCTCATTTTAGTTCTTTTCGGATCACGTGATTTGTCTGGCAGCGGCTTCGCTAGATCTGCGGGCTCCGTGATTACCGGATCAGACTGAAGCGTTTTCAGTTGAGCCCTGTTTTGAAACGAAGAAAGACTCAGTTATGCGCTTAAGTTTATTTGTTTGGTGTTTCTATAAAGAGTCTTTTGAGGAGAATCTGTTCTGCCACCACAGTGAGTAGAGAACTATTATTAGTTGAAGTAATTCAAACACTTTTGTAAATCGATTCAAGATGATGTGGGCACAGCAGTGTTATAGTTAAATGTTTATATCAATGATGACAGAGATCCCCAGGCTTAAATAGCTTTGTTTCACTATATGTTTTGGAGGAGATTGTCAGCTGTGTCTTAAGAAACATACGTTTTTCACATATGTGCTGTCGTTATTCCGAGCCGCTCAGCAGAGAATGAACGCGCAGTTCTCTCTCAGCTCGACATAAATGGGCATATGCACAGAGGCAGCGGATGGCGATGCCAAAGCACTTAATCAGTCGCGATTAAATATTAAGTTTTAATTCTAAAATGTCATTTTAAAGAAGGGACATCAATAAACAGTTTTGGGGTAGTAAAATTAATCTCGAAACTAAATATGAACGTGAGCCAGCGAATTATGCTGTTGTTTTACCCTCTTAATCAAAATAAATAGGCTATTTATTTAAGCCTGAACCTTCACCCCAACACCACTTTTTAAACATTTCAAGATGGAACCACAAATGTTAGATAACACTTGAGAGCACATGTTAGTAATAAGCCAAAAAATATTTCTATATCGCAAGTGACAAGTACTCTAACTTGGGTGATTTAAGCGACAAAGTATAATTTCGGTTGCCTAATCAATCTTAATTGACCCAAACCCCCCAAAAACGTTGTAGTTAACACCCCAATTTTAATAAAAAGAAAATTTAGATTACTATAGTGCACTAAATAAGCTGGAGTCGGTAACCATAGCAACAGTACGTCGCTCAAGCGCTTAACTCTCATTATCACCTTTCTACTGTATTTATCGCAAGTCTATCATGAAAAGTTTTGTATTTAGGTATTTTAGATTGACTGCGGCAGATTGCCGTTCGAAAATTAGCCTATACAAAATGTTATGTATAGCCTACTGACAGAAACTGTCTTAAAAATTACCCGTTTAACTCAAAGTAGCCTAATTCGCGCGCTCAAGCGCACGCTTCATAAAACTCAGAATTTTCATGTATTATAGGTGTTTAAGTCCTACATTAGATCTTGTCGGGACATCTGAACTAGAATACAGTAGCCAATGGTTTACAGTAGCCCAGAGAGAGGGAGAGAAGTCGAGAGCGCGCGTGGGTGATGCCCTCCCCTCGCCAAATCTCCTCCACTGAGATGGTGACGCTCCTTCAAAACTCCAGTCTCACGGCGGCGGCAGCAGATTGCTTGAGTCATCTGAAGGCTCATAACTTTACCAAATCTTTCATAGCTTATCTGCCAGTGAGCTGGATGCCTGCACTTGTCAGTAGGTGATCCTGTTATATATAATCTTAAAGAAAAGATAAAAAGAGAAGAAGAACAATAAAGCACCCAATGTTTTTACACAGGGAACTGTGAATCTCGTGTACAGTCTCTTTATATGTGCGCACCGCTGGTGCCAGACGCGCGTTTCCAGCCCGCGCTGGTGATGCGATGCCCCGCAACCACAGCGGCGATGAGGGCGGCACTGGTCTCTGGATGAAGACTTCGCAGCACTATGGCATGAAAGATGTTGAAGCCGGTCGTGGGACGATGAACAGCGCGACCAGGACAGTCGACAGCCTGCTGTCGGCGCCGGGCACAACAGGTGCAGGAGGCTCGGAGAACCAGAGGAGAAAGCAGGGCGCCCGGCTGAGCTTGCTGGGGAAACCGCTCGCCTACAGCGCGCAGAGCGGCCGGAGAAACGCGCGCTACAGGAAGCTCCAGAACTACCTCTACAATGTCCTGGAGAGACCGCGAGCCTGGGCATTCGTTTACCATGCCTTTGTGTAAGTAAAAATGTTCTTACTCTTTTTATTGATTAGGCTACATCATGTATGCTCACAACTGGAGCTCACCTGTTACTTAAAGTGACATTTATACACTTTGTTTTAAGGGTCTCCTTTTCTTTCGAGGAATGAATCGTCATTGTGTTTGAAATAATTAGCATTTGTATGTCTAAATGTTTTATGAAAGGAATATGTAGAAAATTGCAATCTGCTGTACAGTGTTTTTATATCATAGTTCATATGCCAGTCTCTTAGTTATTAAATTTACTGCTTATGATCAAAATGTTGATGCAGTATTTACAATCTTTTTTTCCAACTCATGTTTGATGCCATATTCAGTATAACAGTAAATAAATAAATATGGTAATAATTAATTCTGGGTTTTAAGAAATGGCTCTAGTAGTTTGTCTTTTAAACGCACCAGTAAGATCTCTGAGGGTTTGCGTTATAGTGTGTATTTGCCATTACTGTTACTAGGAAATTTATGATAGCGGCTTTTCAGAGATTTTCTGTAAGCTCCCTGAAAGAGATGCTCTTTATGTGACCCCAGTTTAAAGGGAAATGAATGTACTCTGACATAGTTTTTATGTTCAGATTGGTTGCGTCTGTTGACATGTTATTGTGCAAGGAGGAAGCCGAGCTGTCGGATGGTGAGACTGGAGCGCTGCTCTATGCTGCGAGACAGGATGTTGTTGTTTTATTTGTGCTGAGAGGACAGCTGAGGTCAGGGAGGTTAAGTTGTTACATCTGCAACGACGTATTGTCCCACACTAGTCAGAAACATCACAGAATCAGCACACTTGGATGGGGCTCATTCTTGAATATGCCATCAGTAAGGCAAAAAATCAACTGAAGAAGGAAGTGGCTTTGACACGAGTTGCTGCTTGGTTGTTATCAGTTATTAGTTTTTGACAAGCTTTAGAACATATTTATTAAGCATTTGTAGCCACTGATTCATATAATTATGGAAATTATGGAATTTGCATAAGTGCATAAGTCAAACCTGGATTGTGTGTGTGCGCATACAAGGAAGAAACACTGTGTTAAATGTGGTGAGAGTTTTCGTCATGAGAAAGAAGTTAATAAAGAAAATCTTAATCTTATGAGACTGTTGGTTTAAAAAGGCTGTGTGAAAGAAGACATGGGGGACTGTTTGAAGTCAATGAACAATCAATCACAACCACAATCTGTGCCCTGAGCAAACCATATGCTGCTTCTGCTGTTTCCGTCATGTACTCATATCCTTTGTAATAAACAGAGTCTACTAAATACAGCACATTATTAACATTATTAGCACATTTGTCTCTTGTGCCAGTATGCTTGAGGGTCAAATAGGACCATACGTCACCATATGAACAAATGCCTGATTAATTTCATCATTAATTATGAAGATGCCATTTAGAGCTTGAGCTTGATATCGTTGAAATATGAAATAGCTTATATGTGACGAAAGAGGTCATTAAATGTCACACTTTCTGTTGCTTGATAATTTATTGCTATAAGAAATATTTAAGAATTCAAAAAAATATGCCATTTAATTAAAATAGCAAGCTATAAACTAATAATTAAAAAACACAGAAATAACATTATTAAGATTTACTGAGTGGGATTAATTTGTAATGCAACCTATATCTATATTTGTCTAATGCAACCTATAGGGCATTTTTAATGTGATTTTCAGTTGTTTCAATTACTTTTATGAATTGATTAGTTACTGGAAGGTCTGAAATGATGTTGCCATGTATTCTGTGTTGGATAATGAAATGATACAATTCTACTTTTTACAATTCTACGAGTTTTTCAGAAAGACCCCCCAACATATGTACAGTATACGTAGCGCTATACTGTACCACGTGTGAGACTATAACGCACCAGCCTTTTGTTAAGATGACTTTCTGTTCAACAGGTTCTTTAAATGGAAAGTATTTTCAGTGGCCATATCAATTACTCGCAGTTGTCTGCTCACCCAGCAAATGTTTTTTTTTTTTTTTACAGAGTATCAAAGCAAGCTAGTTTTTCTTTGTGGTGAGCAGATATAGCAAAACCACAGCTGAGCGCATTTCACCAGGGTTAAAGCTTCCGTGCCACACCTCCGTATCAATATCAACAAAAAAATTTTATCGCCTGGGCTAATTCTAAACATAACCCTCTCTGATAATCATATTTGACACTCAGATAATATAATGAGGGGATTTTTCTACTTGCCTTAAACAAACCTCCCTGTATCCTTTCCGTATGCATTAATACTGGTTTCACCAGCACGAAAATGTTATGCTGCAGTCATGAACACTTACATTATTAAAGCCACATTCAGTTTCCTTTATCCCCTCAGAAATCACATGCATTCTTTAAGACTGAAAAAGGGAAATTGCACAGTAGGTGAACACTGCCATAATCATCTGTATACGTCATGCCATAGTCAGATTCAAGCCCTCTTTATATGACTGAGAATTCATCTGGTTCGAGGTAGAAGTTCATTGAGTTCCCTATTCACATTTCCTAGCTGTGTTCCATTTCATGGTTGTTGTACAAAACTGCATGTTGTACTTAGATGGCTCAGATTGACTTAATTCTGAGTTATTGAGGGTGATTTATACCGCACGTTGACCGATGGCTTTTAAATCGCAACAGAATATTTCAACTAAAAAGTTCCCACCTGTAATGGTCTCCTGCCTCCTCTGTGACACAGAGAGCAATAAAGGGTCTCTTGTTCTCTGAGCACTCAGGAAGGTGCTCTAGTTTGCCACTGACCCGAGTAGACAGGCAGAATGTGATATATACAAGAGTCAGCCAGCTAACATTAGAGATTTTTCTACTTAAGATTTAATCTTTTTCCTTACACTGGAATTTGGAATTATGTCAGTCTTTAGTTTCATATTTGCCTTTTAATGCAAAGTAGTGTAAATTTACTGAATCAGTACTACTGACATTAAATACCAATTTCCCAGCACATCTGATTGCATAATGAAGTTTTCTTAGAGTACTATCATTTGTGTTATGCAACAGTTAGTTCAGGCCCTATAATTTGACTGGCCAAGCTTTTCACACTTTGTATGACTCTTTAAAACCTGAATTTGTGAGAGACAAAGAAACAAAGGAAGGTGATGTTATTCTTGAGCTTTATAGACTGTGATTTCATTTAGGATTAACACACTTGTTTGATGGGGAAGACTATTGATGCACTGGCCACCAAGGCCGGCCCAGTCACTTTCACTCCCACCGTTATTGTAATCGAAGACGCAAGCTGCTATTACTCACTGTTGGAAAGTATATGGAAACAGAGTTGGCTCTCGCTTAATGGAAAAAGGTTTTAGACACAAACACAAACAGGTTACAGATCTTGAAAAAGTGCAAAGAGGAGGCAATAAACAGGGTGTCATGCCTGTGTTCCAGTGGGAGTATGAATGATAGGGGGAAAGGCTTTCGAAAAGGACACTGTTTGATCACGTCAGGGGCGCTTGACACAAGACAGACCTCAAGGAAGGGCTGCAGTCCTCAGACGGGGCACTGTATGAGCATGTTGAGTTGCCAGCTGTGCTGAGAGAAAAGCAGCGTGGAACATGGATCCAAGCATTTGGACATTTCTGTCCTACTGTGTGTCATCACTGTCAATGAACTAATCTATCATTAAAACCTTCTGTCCTTTGAAAGAAAGGAGTTTTCTTCTGCTTAAATTTTCATTGAACCTGAAGTAGTGAAAAACACAATTTATGAAATGTGTTAACAAAACCCACACAGAATAGAGTTCACTACAGTTCGAAGGTTTGGGGTTGGTACAGTTTTTTGATTTAGCTCCTCCTGAACCTACTTTTGGAGCTTCATTTAAATTAACGTTTGGGCCTGCCTATAGGACAGCCACTGCTGTTCGAAACTTTCAATAAAATTAATGTTGGCATTAAGTTTAATAACAGGGAGACCATTAGCCAGTAACAGTTTCTCAAGGCAACAGAACTACTTTGTCGCTGTAATTGTTTCTCATGATATAGATGACAAATCAATAGAAAGCCTCATTCGCTACAGTTAACACAAGGACTTTGTGATTACGTTCTGCTGATTTCAAAATTTTAACTGAGTGGTGAGTAGTAAAACATCAAAAAGTGGTCTTATATTAGTTGCCCTTGCTGACAGGGGGGCTGACTGATGGAGGCAGCCGTCTTCTCTTAATAGCAAACCCTGCAATATAAGTAGTCTGTGTGGCCGGGCATAACCCAGAGGGGCTTCCCTGCCCAGCAGTGCCCAAGCAAACTGGGCTAAAGAGTAATTGCCTTCCCGGGAAATGCATGGGGGTCTTTCCATTGCTCACTGTTCTTTGTCTTTGATCTTGCCTGTCAGCATGAAGGGGTTCCCCTGATAACACAGCATTTTGGTATAGACAGGTGTGCACTGGATTCTGATTTGACAGCTCTCTGTCTGGTTTCAACTGATTACAACAGCTTATGAATTATAACATTTAGTCAGCATTTTCCTTAGGGTTTTCTGAATAATTTCTCTGGTTTACTTCCCACGCACATGAGCATAAAGTAATCTCCATCTGCGTCTGAATCGACGTACTTTAAGTGTACAGTATTTGCTGAACTTGTCATCTTGATTCTTTAGGTATGCAGATGTATAGCGGGACTGCATTCCTGGACGTATTACATCCATCATGCTGTCTTTGACCTTTTACCTGTTCTTTGATCTATGATGCACTAAAAACAACTGTGACAATAATTGACTCGGATGTTAAGTACAATTTAAGGAACAACTTTCTTGGTTCCTATAGCACTTAAAATTGAAACACCCCCACCTCAGCTTTATTATATTTATATTATTTATTTAAAAAAATATATTTTTGAATATAGCTCAACCAGGTGTTTTTTGGCTACTGTTTATGCCTATTTGGACATACTACTCATTTAACATACTCATAAACATACCATTCAAAGGTTTTGGGTCAGTAATCTTTACATTTATACTTTTATTAAGCAAGGATGCATTAAATTGTCCAAATATAACAGTAAAAATAATGTTTTCAGCATTGATTTTAATAATAAAAAAAAGTTTCTTGATCACCAAATCAGCATATTAGAATGGGTCATGTGACTCTAAAAACTGGAGTATTGCCTGCTGAAAATTCAGCTTTGGCGTCATAGGAATAAGTTACATAGCAAGTGGTTATTTTAATTGTAATAATATTCCATACCATCTCAAAAACATTCAAATGGTTGTATTTAGCAGAGAAGTATTCATTTATGGGGTCTGTCTTCTCTCTGCTTTTGCATCTCCTCAGATGTCTGCAAACCATCATTAGACAAGGATTAGGTAGATTTAGCCTCAATAGAAACAAATTTAAACAAAATATGTGTTTACCCACTTTCTGCTCTGTTTGGTCGGTTACCCAGGACCATTAACACACGACCATCCATCTTAAAAATGATAAAAATGACCTGTGGTCACTGTTTCTCCTGGATGAATGGGAATCTCAATATTCGTGTACTACATGTTATGCCTGTAATTGATTTTTGCCTTAAGTACATTAAGTGTTAATGGGCCATGATTGCATTTGATTTGTTTTACCTGCTGATAAAGAACAATATAATATTTAGCTGACTGGAGTTTGTTTATTTAACTCTGTTGAATCAAATGTCAGAATCTCTTCTTGCTGTTGCTGTAGCAAGCTGGGAGGAATTAAAAAGCCATCTCAGCATCATGCACAAAGCCTCTTTAATTGGAGTTGAAGGATTCTGCTTTTGTTGTGGCAATTTTGCACGTACCTCCTTTGAAGGGATGCAGTAGTGGCATCTTTGCACATGTGTTAGTGGCTAATGAAATACATTTAACTATGCTAATTTTTCCATATGTCATCAGACACATGAGAAATAACTCATTAAAACTGTCTTGTTCTCGTGGGTGATCCATTCAGTGTGCTTTTGGATAACATGAGGCAGCTGAATCTGAATTAGATGGCGTCGTTCTGAAGGATCAGAGATGTTTTGGAACTGTGTCATGTCCCGATTCTATCCCCATTAATCCAGTACACTATCCTGTCTCTCTCGCCTCTATCTTGTAAATGAAAGTCAAAAGCCCAGAAATACATTTATAAAATAATTAGATAGGGTTTAGGGCAGTGGTGTGTTAAACCAAATGATTCATTAGAGCAAAACTAAAACCTTAGAGGACTTTTTACCCTAAATGTCATGGCAGTTGGCAGTCGCTCTCAGGCTTGTTCTTTAGAAGTTCCTTACTTGGTTTAGTTCAATGACAGAGAAGGTCACCATGTACTGTAATCCCCTCTGAACCCTGATGACTGCCTACTCCAGTTTGGAAGGAGATTGGGTCCCACTTTATATTAGGTGGCCTTAACTACTATGTACTTACATTGAAATGAATAATTTGTTACAATGCACTTATTGTGTACATACATGTTTTTACATTGTACTTATATATTTGAAAATACCTATATGTAATTACATCTGTAATTAATTTCTGTAATTACATTTATAATTACACTGCTGACCTATCCCTTACACCTTAACCCACCCTTAAACCTACCCATATAACCAAATCTGTCACTAACCTTAACCATATCCCACCTCAATAGCAGCAAAAGTTATTTGAAATACAATATGACCACAATAAGTACATTGTGCTTATTTTTTGATGTAAGTACATATAAGGCCACCTAATATAAAGTGTGACTGAAGATTGTGTTAAGTTCTACTGTTTACACAAAATATTTCCCTTTAATTGACAATTCGACCTTGTCAATAAAGCAGCATTGGAGAGCTGGAAGATTACGTACTCTTTATTTAGTTCTCTTTTCATAGCTCAGTCAGTGTTGGGATACTTGTCCAGCTCACTATTGTTAAACAATTTTGAGAGGGTTGGTGGTAATTTTTCCATGGCAACCAATGTCCAAGCTAGAGGCCAGAGACTTTATTACTGTGTGAAATAAAAAAGCATGCTATGTTTTGAGCCTGAAGGCTAAAATTGAGGAGTACTTCACTAAATAAATATGACTGCAGGAGCCTAATGTAGAACTATAGGTCTTCCTTATTAAACTCATCTCAAGGCTCTGGAGAAACTGGTTATTGGTTAGCTCCTACCTAACTTGTTTGGTTTCCTGGAGTGTATATTTTTATTTCTGGTTCCTAGAGGTTATTATACAATCTGATTTACATGGAAAGGTAAGTTGGTGTGTATTCCTTTAAATGTTCACTCAGATTGCAGGTTTTGGATTTTGGATTACATCAGTTGGAGCACTCACACAGCACGCCCATCGCTTACTTACCTTTTGAAGCATATAACAGTCAAAAATGTAATTTTCCTCCATGCAGCATTTGACATCAAATTTTCAAAGGCAATCTAATATCTAATCAGACTGTTTGACTGCTATAGGCAACTTCCAGGAGTCAGTCAGAACAAGTTACTGAGCATAACTGCATATTCTACTTTAAAATATGGTTTGAGTTATATTTATGAAATAATTGGTACTTAATACATTTGGAAGGACAGAAATTCAAATATACTTACATTTTTCACTATTTTTCTCAGTGATACCTGCACAATTGATTTGAGGAACAGCATTTGAATTATTTTCAAATGCCCCCCCCCCCCATGGCAGTCCATTATTGTTGTATTGGCGATTTTACATTTACCCATCATAAATTGGCAGGCAGGCACAAACTAAAATGTGGTTTGACATTTTACATGTCTGTCAAATACTCTCTTTCCATCAAAGTGGGATAGAAGAAGTTACAGTGTGGACCAGATTTTTAGCCGATAATCAAAAACATGGCAGTATATTGGGGGCAGTAAGATTATTTTAATTTTAAAAAAAGTTTTTGATAGAAGTTTTTTATGCTCATCAAGGTGGCAATTAGTTGATCAAAAATACTAATACTAGAATAATAGCCATTACTCTAATCTTCAGTGTCACATGATCCATGAGAAATCATTCTAATATGCTGAATTGGTGCTAAAGTAACATATTATTGTTGAAAACAGTTGTGCTGCTTAAGATTTTTTCAGGAATCTTTGAGTAGAAAGTTTAAAAAAACCATTTATTTGAAATAAAACCTATTGTAACTTTATAAATATCTTTACTGACTACAAACTTTTGAATGTTAAAAAGAGGAGCAGATACTGAAATGAACAAGTTTTGCATATTGTCTAAAATAGCTTTTTGGAGAGTTTGAGTTTAATTTTTAGGCCCTATGAGTGGAGTGTCCATGCTAGAACTCCCACACTAACATGCTAACAGTTCTCTTACTGCGGCTCTCAGTTGTGAAGAACACCAGGCATTCCTCAAGCTGATAATCTCATATGCCACAGGCCAAACAAAACCAACTCGTACGAATTTGTCTTCTGAAAACGTGGAAGGTTGGAACGACCAAATTCCTTATTCGATAAGTTGTGACCTCTCCAGCAAAAGAAGAGAGGTCTGTTACTCCCTTACAGCCTCTTTTCTGGAGTGCGGTCAGAGATATAACCAACATCACAGCTCCCAGTAAATGTACTAAATAACAGCAGCACAAACCGTACAGCAACTGTGTTGACACACACATACATTTTCCATTTGTGCAAATTTCACTGTAGCCATTGTGCACGTGGTTCACCAACGAGTAAAGTATGCTTCTGTGTTCTGTCAGAAAATGAGCCCATTGCTATTGCACCTGGAAGGCACTTCTGTCTTGACAACCCAAGCCCATGTCTCCTTTACAATTAAAATGAAAATAATAAATTAATTGAATAATATTTTTATGCAGTGGATTGACAGTCCTAGTATAAAGTTACTATATAGAGCCTAAATTAATAATTCTTTGGATAAACAAAAGTAGACATTCATATTTTTTTTTCCAAAAGATGCATTAGATCAACATCAAAGCAGGAAATAATATAAACACAATGCTCTCTGTTTGCTATATAACCCATATGGAAGATCTTATGGAAGGTTCTTCATTCTTACATGAAATTCAAACATACAAAAGGCAAGGCTTTTAAACTAGATTGCTTTTTTTTTTTTTCTTCCAAGGTTCAGTCTAGAGAAGAGCCTTTTCCATTGTGTGGTCAAAGAAAGCCTGATATGATACCTGATAAATGAAGTTTGAGTAGCCGCTTTCTCAAAAAGAGCTTCATCCCAGGCGGGGGAATTAGCAGCATTGACAAACCTGACAGCTGTTTGTTGTAGTGACAACAGTGTCCTCGCATGTGCATGTATGCGTGAGAGTTGTTTGTTGGCCCCATAGGGCAAAAGCTGTTAAATATCAGAAGAGTACAGTATCCTACTGTTCATATATACACCAGAGAGTCAGTAGATGCTAGTTAAACTCCAGTCCAGTCAATTGATTGCTATTTCAGTGATGCTTTTAGTCTTGGCTCTTAGTTCTTTTGCACTTTCCCAGCCACATGGTTTTGGAGACAGACAAAATTGCGTTTTGGAGATTTGGATTTGTTGAAATAATTTATGTTTGTTTGGCTCTGGAGTGGATTGTGAAATAGAATTATTGTTCTTGGCAGTTTCACGGGAACTGGAAAACCGAGCATCGTAATGCTTTTATTGGAATATTTCTTTAATTATTTTTTATGAGATATTTATATATGTTACTTTTTATTTACTCATAATCCCTGCAGTTTGAGGCACTCCGTATCTGTTTTCTGCATCTTGCTGGGCCTGGGTACTCTCATTGTACCAAAGGAACTTCACATTCCTCCTGCTGTTTGTGTTGGGACAGCGTTAGGTTCTGCAAGGAGCTTGCCATGCACTCAAATCCTTATTTGTGGTTCCCAGTCTGATTGACAGACCACCCAGTCCACAGAGCAAGCCTTCATTTAAGGACAAAGTCATGACCCCAAGCCTGATTCCAGTTCCCGGTGCAAGGCAGTGACTTTCCATGAGGAAAACACAATTTCAGCTTTTTGAAAATAGCCAAAACTTTTGACTGTCGACTTGAAAGAAATGCAAAGCAACAAAGCCATATCGAAGGGGTCTTTAACAGTATTTGGATGAGATTCGATGTTTGAGTTACAATTATTAACAAAATATCTGCAATGTCAGACAGGACTGGGATCTTTGTAAGTTTACGTACTTACATTAGATATGAGTGTTTTTTGTTTAGATGTGGGCGCTACAGAAGCTGATGTGCGTGATTAATTGGTTGACATTTCATTATACATTTTTATTCACACTTTACATAAAATGTATTTTTATTAAAATAAATGATTTAATATTATTTTTGTTGCATTAAACTGACAGCCCGAGTATATGGATATTAGAAAGAGCAGCCAAAATTGAAGTCCTTTCAAAACAACATTCAATTCAGAATCATTCTTATTTGTTTCAAAAGACGTATTTCATGAAAAATCAACATCAAAACAGGACATAATGTTAAAAAAAAAAATTCAGATGAGTGTATTGAAGACTTATACATATGATAGAATTATATATTCTCAGACCAAACTGTCTTGAATTATTTAATTTAGATTGGATAACATGCCAGCAGTTCAGCGACCATCAATTGTTATTTTCCCCAGAAAGCTGACAAAAAGGTCTTAATCCATAATGAAGCACCAGACAGCACAATCATAAATATAACTTTAGTTAGGATATTTGAAAAAAAAGGTCAAATGAGAAGCTTCGTGAAAAATGATATACCACAATCACAGATGTTTCTATCCTGACAAGATTAGATTTCTCTGTGGATGCTGAAAAACAGCAGGTAATTTACTCTGTAATTTTAGGTTGTTGGAGGAAGAACACTGATGATTCAGACGGGATTAAAATCAGTACATCTGTGAGACACAAATTTACCTAACCTCCTCAGGGAAAATGAGTTGCTCCTCCTTCCTTGATGATATCTGACATTCATCTTGTTCTCAGACAGAATACTGTTTACTTAGGTATGTGGGAAAGACACTTAGAAAAGCAGAAGGAAGCACATTTAAAGGGATGGAAGAAATGTAAATCAATTAAAGCTGGTACCTCAGATCATATAAAAACCAAAGCCAGGTGAGAGGATGCGTAACTGGCACTGAGCAGACACAGCACATGCTGCCATCCTTCCTGACTCTACCCACGTAGGAAAACAGGAAACCAGAAGACACTCTCCAGCAAAGGCATCTTCGGCCACACGTCACAGCACTCTGTGTCCCGAGGCACTCTGTGATTGAGTGGGATGCTGTGCATTCTCACCATGCCAAATGTTAGGTTCAGCTTAATCCACTGAAGAAGTTGCTATCCAAAGATATGTCTTAAGCATGGAATTGAATGTGGTGTTGTTTTTTGCTTTTGTAATGTTGAACCGCTGCTCACCAGAGTTCAAAAAATGCTTTCACATCAACCAAATTTACTGAACTCTGATGTCAAATTGACTGGGGTAATACTTCTTGTATAGTATAGTGGTACCCTATTGGTTATTTTCCAAGATCATAGATATTTTATTTTTCTTATTATTGGATATGCTTGTTTACCCCATTTTTACATTCAGATCGCCTTTGCTGTCATCTAACATGATTACATTTAGGCCATGCAAGACAAGTTTATTTAGTACATTATACCCAATTCAAATTGCTTTAAATAAATTGATTAAAAATTAATCATAAGAGGTACATACGAAAATTAAAGATAACAATAAAAAATATATATTTGAAATGTATTAAAAAATAAAAAAATAAAAAGGCAGAACTATACAGAAATACAATGATACAGTGCAATCAGTAAACCAAGAAAATAATTCTAATAATTGTCTTTAGCTAAAATCCATATTTGTCTTGATCGGGAAATATCTGTTGTGTGTATGCGTTTTATATTTTATATAGAGTACTTTTGTTAATCTAATATCTATTAGTTCATCTGACATCTATTACTCATAAGCCAGTGTGTGTAAACATAAATTACTAACTGTGCTTTGTTGATAAAGAATTTACTTTCTGTGCCATTATGTTTGCATGGGGTGGCAGACCACCTTTGCGAGAAGCACTGTGGTGTTAATTGGGATGGCAGATGGAAGGATTCACATGGTGGCTGTTTTTGTGTGAACCTCTGATTTCTTAGCATGTTATCTCTCCACAATACAACTCTAGAGCCTTTAGTAGCCTCTGAACCTTTACTGACATAAGAGAAGTATTACCTTAACAAAATTCTGCTAAAGCACATTAATGCCTGTTGCATCAGTACACAGAACAGTGTTACTGTAGACTTTCAAAACATTTGCTGGAATCAAAGGCAAAGCCCTAGCACTGTATTTGCTCTGGCAGAGAAGTTCTCCAGGCGAAGGATTCTTGTGCTGTTTGCCGCACATGTTATGACACTTAACTTCACAAGATGTGAGTTTTATTTGAATGATTATTTTTACAGCTCTGTAGGGCTCTTCAATAAGCTGTGAAGCTGGAAATTTAGAGCCAACAGAGGGAGGGTATGTTTTGCGGGCCAGTCTATAAGTCTCTGTAGAATAAACAGCAGATTGGCTGTTTAGTTGCTGGCCACTTTCTGAAGCGGCACGATGGTCCGGTGTTATTAGGCACCTGCCACATCCAGCGCAACCTCTCAGGTTTGTATGATTAGCTTCTTCCAATAGTGCAAACAAACTCTTCACTGTTTATGATATGTTACTGTAATATTTGTGAGCGTATGTGTGCAAGTCTGATGGGTTTTAAGTATTGCCACATCATCACAAAATGTTTGTACCCTTATATTTATATTTGTGTGATTGATTGAGTTGGGACTTGCACCATTACTGGATGCTCCAGCTATATGCACCTTATATACATGCTTTATGCTTATACACACCCTCTCTCTCTGTAGTTTTTCATTGGCATTTGTAAACCAAATAGGTAAACCACTGGCTCTCTGACCATTCTGCGATAGAGCAATGGTCTCATGATGTCTAGCTAAAATGTTGATTATGAATAGTGAGCAATTAAAACTTTATGTATCAGTGTTTTCAGAACTGTTGTGTTGTTTTTCTTTTTTGACAGTATGAGTGAAAGTTGAATCACATGGCTATGTTTTGACCCATTGACAGAGTAACATCAGAGCCCTTTCCCCATAGGAGCCTTCAAGAGAAGTGACTAAAGCTGTTTGAATGGAGGGCAATAGAGGAGATGTCTCGGCATATGCTAAATTGTTTAAAGGTGACAGTAAATGTATTTATAATATTACAAAAGATTTCTATTTTCAAAAAAAAGAAAAACTGAAAAACTTTTTAGTAATCAATAAATCCTGAAATAATTATCCAGGTTTCCCCAAAAATATTAAGCAGCACAACTGTTTTCAAAATTAATATTAATAAGACATGTTTCCTGAGCACCAGATCAGCATATTAGAATGATTTCTGAAGGATCATGCGATACTGAAGAAAATTCAGCTTAATTTGCCATCACTGGAATAAATTACATTTGAAAATGAAAACAGTTTATTTTAAATTGTAATAATATTTCACACTATTACTGTTTTTATTGCATTTCTGATCAAATAAATGCAGCCTTGGTGAACATAAGATTACCAGTTGACTGTTATAAAAATTAGTGGTTCAATGAAGAACCACCATTCGGAAGTATGATTGACTTACAAGGTGCACATGACCTGAAGGTGAGCTTGGTTGATGTTATGCTCGATACAGATGTTTAAATTGGCTCTTTAAATTAGCACATCTTTATAAGTGTGAACAATTACAGGCTTTTTTCAGGCCTCATGCATCAATGTTTAGTGCTGCTCTTGTTGGATTCTTTTAGTCGTAATATTGACAGCTCCACAAATTTTTTTAGCACCAAAAAAGTTAGATTAAGAAATAAAATATAAGAAAATATTTTTTCTTTTTACTTTCCCAACTATGAATTAAGCATGGCAGATGGTTTTATAAAGCATAACATTAATTTATGTTGAAACATTAATAAACATAACATAACATTAATAACAATTTTGAAATATGGAGATACAGTACAAGATATTATAGTGGATGTTTTACCTGTTAGACCTCCTAAAATAAACAGAATACAGATGAAATTTTGTATATGCATATACTTTCATTTCCATTCTCCCTTGTTCACATGCATATGTATGAATGGAAGTGAACACAGAGTCTAGGGTGACCACACCTTTAAATCCCCCATCATATTTGTGGCATCTGTGCTACATTTTGAATTTGACCTTTTATGATAGCACGCAGTTCAGTTTGTAAATGGGCATAAATTGTAGATTGAATTTACATAAAAATCTTTTTAAAAATTTGTGGACGTTGTAGACTTTCTTGGGAATAACTTCGATTTAAGTGCCTAGCTTATTTTTTTAATTTAGTTGCTTGATATTGAACACTATTCTTGGAGAATAGTGGAGTGTTTTAGCAGTTTCCATTAAAGCACAGCTATGATGTAGCAGCCCTCTTCCCAGCAGATGTGTCATGTAGAGGATCACGGAAAGTTCAAAGCTTAAAGCACATCAACAGTGTGTTCCTTCTTTTTTTAATGAAATGCAATATGAGATGTACCGCAAGGGAAGATGTTAGAAGTTAGCAGTGTCGAGAAAATATAATATACCCTCCAAAGGATTTTGTATCTTGTTTTAAGACCTTGTAAATGATCCACAGGGTTCAATTAGAGTGTTACTCATACAGTATGTCACACTTTCTGATTACTTTGATACACGATCAGCCCCTTGAGAATCAGACAGCAGATTGTTGAAGGACCTGATCATGTGATGAATTTATCCAGAAGTTAAACACCTCACACGGGTCCAAACTATTAGCCCAGATGTTTTACCTTGTTTAAACCTTAACCAATTGAGTGCTTGCCTGTGAATTGGATCAGTAGCTTAATGTCTGATTAAAGATCATAGCTACCCAATGGCTTTTCTCTCTTGTCTTTTTTCACATCCCTCTGTCTCCCCCACCTCGGTATGTTCCCGCTATCTTTTTTCCTTTTTCATGTTTTTGGGTGTTTCTGGTCCATATGTGGTGTTTTCTAGCCAGCATATATTACTCTGCCATCTGGATTGGAGATACAAGCCTGTTAAACCTTCTTATGAATACACCCTCATTTAGACTCCGTCAGCTAACAAGCTTTCACAATTAGTCATGTCATTAGAGAACTTGTGAACCCTGAGCTGTTGAACTTTTTTTTTCTTTTCAAAATGGCTTTGGAGAGCTTAAATGTTTTGAATATTTAATGAATTGAAATGTTCTGTGTGTGTATTCTTACTAGGGCTGCATGATAAATCGCATGTGATTGTCATGCGCATCTCATCAGTAAAGCCGATTCTGTGATTAGTAGTAAATCCCTATCACATGCTTTCAGACGGAGCGGCATTTAATACACACAGCCGTAGATCACTGACAAACTATGCAATATCACGTTCATAATCGCCGATTATGATTAGAATTATTGCGTAGCTTGTCAGTGATCTATGGCTCTGTGTATTAAATGCCTCTCCATCTGAAAGCACGTGATGGAGCTTTACTACTAATCACAGAACCTGCTTTACTGACGAGATACGCATGACAATCGCATGCGATTTATCGTGAAGCCCTAATTCTTACCAAGAATGTAATGTTCGTCGTAAAGAATTTTTATTATCTTGTCTGCTTTTTCTCATTACTTTATTTTAGAGAGCCCAGAAATAGCATTTTGTTTTGTTTTGCAACAATTGTAACATGTTTTACAGTTTGTGGTCTGTCCTATTAAAGCATTTCCTGAAGTGTCACTCATTTGCTGACAATCTTATTTTCTGACCAACACATCTGAAAGGCATAAAAACAGGCGTTTTTGTGGAGTTGCGTGTTACTTTACAGTATCTCACAGAAGTGAGTACACCCCTCACATTTTTGTAAATATTTTATTATATCTTTTCATGTGACAACACTGAAGAAATGACACTTTGCTACAATGTAAAGTAGTGAGTGTACAGCTTGTATAACAGTGTAAATTTGCTGTCCCCTCAAAATAACTCAACACACAGCCATTAATGTCTAAACCGCTGGCCACAAAAGTGAGTACACCCCTAAGTGAAAACGTCCAAATCGGGCCCAATTAGCCATTTTCTCTCCCCGGTGTCATGTGACTCGTTAGTGTTACAAGGTCTCAGGTGTGAATGGGGAGCAGGTGTGTTAAATTTGGTGTTATCGCTCTCACTCTCTCATACTGGTCACTGGATGTTCAACATGGCACCTCATGGCAAAGAACTCTCTGAGGATCTGAAAAAAAGAATTGTTGCTCTACATAAAGATGGCGTAGGCTATAAGAAGATTGCCAAGACCTTGAAACTGAGCTGCAGCACGCTGCAGACCATACAGCGGTTTAACAGGACAAGTTCCACTCAGAACAGGCCTTGCCATGGTCGACCAAAGAAGTTGAATGGACGTGCTCAGCGTCATATCCAGAGGTTGTGTTTGGGAAATAGAAGTATGAATGCTGCCAGCATTGCTGCAGAGGTTGAAGGGGTGGGGGTCAGCCTGTCAGTGCTCAGACCATACTCCGCACACTGCATCAAATTGGTCTGCATGGCTGTCGTCCCAGAAGGAAGCCTCTTCTAAAGATGATGCTCAAGAAAGCCCGCAAACAGTTTGCTGAAGACAAGCAGACAAAGGACATGGATTACTGGAACCATGTCCTGTGGTCTGATGAGACCAAGATAAACTTATTTGGTTCAGATGGTGTCAAGCGTGTGTGGCGGCAACCAGGTGAGGAGTACAAAGACAAGTGTATCTTGCCTACAGTCAAGCATGGTGGTGGGAGTGTCATGGTCTGGGGCTGCATGAGTGCTGCTGGCACTGGAGAGCTACAAACACACCTCCAAGACAACCACTGCCTTGCTAAAGAAGCTGAGGGTAAAGGTGATGGACTGGCCAAGCATGTCTCCAGACCTAAACCCTATTGAGCATCTGTGGGGCATCCTCAAACAGAAGGTGGAGGAGCGCAAGTTCTCTTACATCCACCAGCTCCGTGATGTCATCATGGAGGAGTGGAAGAGGACTCCAGTGGCAACCTGTGAAGCTCTGGTGAACTCCATGCCCAAGAGGGTTAAGGCAGTGCTGGAAAATAATGGTGGCCACACAAAATATTGACACTTTGGGCCCGATTTGGACATTTTCACTTAGGGGTGTACTCACTTTTGTGGCCAGCGGTTTAGACATTAATGGCTGTGTGTTGAGTTATTTTGAGAGGACAGCAAATTTACACTGTTATACAAGCTGTACACTCACTACTTTACATTGTATCAAAGTCACATGAAAAGATATAATAAAATATTTACAAAAATGTGAGGGGTGTACTCACTTCTGTGAGATACTGTAAGTGATACTTCTTGGTAAAATAATACCAGCCATTTTCAAAGTATTATATAAACCAGTTAACCTGACACACAAATGTTCTGGCAAACTGGTGGCTACTTCGTATGAATTTGCACAAATTCATTTATGTTTTTGAATGATCTGCTTAGGCCTAACTGATGGTTTGGTAAAACTGAAAATCGACCGAATTCATACAAAACTGGCACAAAATGTTTTCTCTTGAGATCAGGTTGGTTAGTCGGTTGAAGATACAAATGGATAAAACAGATTTCAGTCTCTCCACATGCTAGTTGCCATATTGTTTTGTAGACCACATATCTGTTGCCTCTTTTATGTGGTGATTTTGTTTTCATAAAATGTTTTATCATTCTCTGTTTTGTAGGACTCAAACAATGACAAATGTAAGTTTGACAGCATTAAAGAAAATGAACTCAGAAGGATTTTTTTCCCGTCTTGAAGTAATTGCAGGATTTTGTGTGTGGTGGCCAGGCCATAAAGCTGCAATGCTTTTATCCCCTTCTCTCTGGCAGCCAGATAAAAACTATGTCATGTTCTCATTCTCTCTTTCCATTATAAATCACTTCTTTTATTTTCATAATTAAGAAAAGGGCACAAGCTAATAGTATAAAGTAAACAGAACGCGCCACATTGCCTTTAGCGCAGCTGTCTTCTAATCCTCTCTCTAATTGAAATTCAATTACAGAATGAGATCAAAACCTTCCCGTTGAAAGCAGCCCTCTGCACTCTGTCTTGTCACTGTTAGCTGTGCCTTTCAAACAGTCAGAAGACTGAATCAGAGACACAGGCCTGGTGTTAGCACCACCCTGCTCGAATGCTACAATTCTGGAGTATATGCTTCATCCAGTCCAGTTTTATGTGCATCTCTGTGCAGAATATATTGTCACGCTCTAGATGAACAGAAGACATCAGATGTCTCAACACATTAGGGGATTTTTCTTCCTGTGATTCAATACACAGCTCAGTGCACGGAAACCCTCATTAACAAATCATAATGGCCCTTAGCAATGAAAGGCCACGGCATTTGTTTCCAGTATGACATTGCCCCTAATTAATAGAATCTCCTCTCTCCTGGATCATTATAGTTTTGAAATATTAATGTATTTGTTTTCAGTTTATTTTCTGTTATCATTTTGTTATTGTAGTTAAGCTATTGTACTAAATGGTAAAATTAAAAAATATTTAAAGGGATAGTTCACCCAAAACTGAAAATTTGATGTTTATCTGCTTACCCCCAGGGCATCCAAGATGTAGGTGACTTTGTTTCCTCAGTAGAACACAAACAAAGATTTTTAACTCAAACCGTTGCAGTCTGTCAGTCATATAATGGCAGTTAATGGGACCCACGGCTTTGAGAGTCAAAAAAACATACACAGACATAACCAAATTAAACCCTACGGCTCGTGAAGATACATTGTGGTCTTAAGACACGAAACAATCTGTCTGTGTGAGAAACTGAACAGTATTTATATCATTTTTTACCTCTGATCCACCAACTGATCCAGCTGTCCTGAGAACGTTCACAACAGCCTGCGCGTGATGCGTCAACATGCTCTGGCATAGTAGATGCATGCGCGGAAGCGATCTGTCGCCCGTATACGTCACTCATTGTTTAGATCGGTTCCACACATGCATCTACTATGCCAGAGCACAGTGACACGTCTCGTCAGCCGTTGTGAACGCACTCAGGACAGTTGGACATTGCGGTGGATCAGAGGTAAAAATGTTTTGGTTTTTTTTGACTCCCAAAGCCGTGGGTCCCATTGACTGCCATTATAGGACTGACAGACTGCAAAAGTTTGAGTTAAAAATCTTTGTTTATGTTCTACTGAAGAAACAAAGTCACCTACATTTTGGATGCCCCATGGGGGTAAGCAGATAAACATCAAATTTTCAGTTTTGGGTGAACTATCCCTTTAACAGTGTTAGGGTCAAATTTACTAAACAGGGTAAATTAGCGCGAGAGCACAATTCCAAAACAGCAACGATGGGCATGGAAATTTCTGCGGGTGATTTACTGTCAATGCGCAAATTAAAGAACACAGACGCAACATCTCATTTACATATCGACCACCACAATATTTCAAGCACAGTGCAAATTAGCTTATTCACAAATAAGCAGAGCTGATGCTCATCAGATGCGGGTGATCTACTTACAGGCACAAAATAGTTTAAGACTATTTTTTGGGTGTTAAAAAATGGTGCAAATACCAGTAATTTGATGAGTGCAAATGTTAGTAAGTCACGTTGCATGATTCATTTTAATACTCTCCTCCCATAAATTTTGTATCTGAAAAGGAAACTCCTACAAATGCATATTCAATAAGGTCAGGCGCAAAAATAACTGTCCACACCTTTTCAGAGCTAATTCTTCACTGCGTGTCTGTTGTAAATCCTGACAGTAATATTTTAATGCCAAAAGACGGATTGTGCTGGCACAAGCTGTAAGTGAATCTGGCCCTTAATTTTTTAAGTATAGTCGTGCAAAAATGTATACAAAATGGCCACTTTCTGTGAGATCATGTTGGTATACCAGCCTTCAAATCATTTGTTTAAGCATCCCAATCAGCCCATCTCAAACACCATTTCCCAAAGTTTTGAGTTTTGGGCCTGGATCATCTGTTTGCTCAACTCATGGAGAAAGGGGAAAGCGTTCACACGTTTTTGCATTTTTGGTTTGCTAAAGGACACTTTCCTTTTAAGCCTAATTAGACTTGCTGTGTTGTAATTGCTCTGCATTCAAGCATTCAATTCAAGGCCAGAGTTGACTGCTGTGTTATTTTTCAAGGATAAGGATCATAGTGCCCTATGGCCACTCTCCTATACATGCCACGTTTTTGTCCTTGAACGAAGCCATGAACATCTTCACTGTCATGGTTGTCTTGGAAACAGGATATTAAAGTCTGTAGATGAGTAATAAAGCAGTTCCCTATCTATCGCCATGAATACGTGCCAGCACCCTCACGCTTACTTGATGTAATGAAATGACTTTGACTAGAAACACATTTTTCTGTTTTTATAACAATCAATTCATGCTTTATCTCCTCCCCCTGTTCTGTGCAGAGAAAACAACAAGCATCAGTCAGCAATCGGGATCCTTCATCATACCTTCTGATAACATAATCAGACAGGCTTTAAGTCCTTAATACAGTGGCTGTATCTGATATACAGCACCTAGGCTCAAATCACACCTGCTGACAAGAGCACACATCATTGGGTGTGTCCATGGAAACTGATCCCACCACATCTATCAAGAGAGCGGCCACGGGAGCAGAGGTGTCTGCCCAATTAAAGAGATTCTAGAATGTTTTCGCAATTTTTTTTTTTGTGTGTTCTCACTTGGAACGTAATGTTCATCTTAAGGATTTTTTTTTCTTCATTCAGAGAGCAAAGTTCAAAATAGCATTTTGTATTGTTTTGCAACACTTGTGGCTTGTTTTACAGTATGTAGTCATATTAAAGGGGTCATGAACTGAGAAAACATCAATATCATTTGATATATAAGAGGTCATTGTACTGTAAAAACATTCTGTAAGTTTCAGAACACAAAACTTTCTCGTTAGTCTGAAAACAGCTCATATTGAAGCCTATCTATCAAAAAAAAAAAGCAGGTTGTGGAATGTGTCACTTTATGTCGTAATAGTGTTGCTAAACACCACCTCCAAAGAACTAGATCAATGCCTGCTTCCACATCACTGCCTGTTTAGCACCGCCCACTGATTCGCAGAAAGTTGGTAAATGACAAGAGCGGCAAAGCAGGTATATGTAGAAACCAAACAATAAACTTTATTTGATGAACTTTATTTTTAATGAAGTGTCATTTTACCGTGGATTTTTTTTACAACAAGGCACAATTCGATGCAGGATTTTCAGAAAGACTGAAACTAAAAGGCAATGCTGTACCGACTATATTGGATACGATGTCGCACCACACAAGTGTGAATAACTGTTTTCATTACGTGATCGCTATTGGTTTGTCTGTTATTTCAGATCGTTTGATATGTACTACGTATGCATTTTTAACCTAAAACACAGCAGCGTCCATCTATGAGGAATGTACACTGTCAGACAAGCATGACTGTTAGCCAATCATACCAGTGGGCATTTACTTCCAAGTCTAAAATCAGCCACACCTATTCAAAGAGAGTGTTCTGATGAGGGGGGTTAAAACAGGACAGAAAATAGCCTATTACTTAAGTTTTGATGTAAAAATTTGGATAACATTATAAGTGGACCTCAGAGAACAGAACAAAATAAAAAACAAAGGCAGTTCATCACCTTTTAAAACCATTTTCTGAAGCTTGCTACATTGTCACTTATTTGCTGACAAATTTGTTTTGAGACCAACACCTCTGATAGACACTGAAAGAGGAATTTTATGGAGTTGTTTATGTGAAACTGTTTGGTGAGATTGTCAAAAGTGTAAATCAGTTAGTTCAACAAACTCATTCATGCATTTTCATACAGTTCATACAGTCTTCTTATGCCCCACTGACGGTTACATTTAAGGATTGGGTTGGGGTGAGCTTCATGCTTTTTCCAAATGAAAATTCATATAACCTCATTAAATAGTTATGTTTTCTCATGAGATTGAGTTAGTTAGTTGTTAAAGATACAAGTGTTTAAAATAGGTGTTCACAGCTTTTTAATACTCGCGACCCTCGTGTGATTAATAGTTTGCTATTTTGATGATACAGTCTCACTATTTGCTGTGTCATTTAACATTAACACTTAGCTGTGGGTGTCTGTCCTCTGGCAAACTTTTGTCTCTTCATAGTGGGTTTTCAGAATCTTAATGCTTTTGTGAGTTTTAATGTTTAATCAGTTTTAATATTTATGCACTTTTGCCTAGAACATAATGTTCGTGTTGAAAAATGTTTGATCCCCAGGGTGTCTCATTCGCTGGTCATGTGGTTGTTCTGGCATCTAGAGTCGTGCTGCCATTCATGCATGTCACATCTGTGCTTCTGGATCAATAACTCACACAGTCTTGGGTTTGTCCCTCATTGCTCTTGCACCGGAATCTCCATCTGGCAGCAAGGTCTTCGCCAACAATTTCTGTGGTTGGTATCTCCCACCCTCTCATAACTTGCATAACTTGGAGGTGAGTGTGGCAACATGTCAGTGGTAAGCTGTGTTAGCCTCCAATGTAGTTATGCAAAGTTTGTCACATGATCATACATTTATAAAGAGCCCATCATGTACACTGGCTGGGTTTGAGAGATGCACATGAGTCTGTCATAGGTCATAAATTAAATTTCATTCATTCAGTCATTCCGTCATTCATTCATTCAGTCATTCATTCAAAGTACATTTTCACAAGTAAGTAATGTGCAAGTAATTATTTTTTTTAATGTAAAAGCAAATTCATCCAGGACTTAAAATGTGTAAAATATATGTTGGTATTTTTTTTTTTTTTTAGATGAGCCACGATTTATTAAAACATTTCTCCCTAAAATCATTCACTTCATAGCACACACATACACACACACACACAAAATCTTTTTTACTTTGTAAGCCGTACCAGGGGCTCAACTAAGTTACTATTAATTGTAGTAAGCTTTATTTTCAAAGGCAGGAAAGTACAGGTACTGTTAAGTTTTTGCCATACAGGTATGATAACAAAATGTAAAAAAAAAAAATTGCTCCACGACATTCAAATATTCAGAATATTTACCCTTTTAATGGCTGATTCATGAAAATATGTGGAGCTAAATAATGGGATTTGGGAGTTGTGCATGAGTATGTTTTGTTTTTTGTTTTTCCTCATTTATGTTCAAAATTTTGTTTGAATAATTAGACCCAATGGTTCAGCATGCTAACTGCAATGACACAGTTTACCCCTAAGGTAGGGCATGTCTACATATTTCAGTCAAATTTCTGTCCTTATTATACATGCTGACATCTTGAATTAGAATCATCTGTATTAGTTTCACATCTAATTTATTCTTGCCTAGAGGACAACTTAAGTGGCAGGTCTTACCTCAGTCTTCCCCTACACCATAGTCATTTTTATAATTCACACCAAACAAATGTTCTGCAGTACAGTAGGGCGAAATGTCCATCTGATTCCTGGTCTCTCAGCTGCTTTCCAATATGTCTCACAGAGGTATTCTTAGCCTTCATAACATCCACCTCTAGTGGATTAGTTGTTCCCTTATCAAAAGCTACTCTCGATGCTGCGCCGAAAGCGCTATTGAGAACATTCTTTGTTCGACCGGTTGTTGAAGCACGTGTGTCAAACA
>JAFVLL020032075.1:0-12639 GCA_021397915.2 Tor tambroides | reverse complement strand
AAAAAATGAAAAAGTAACAAAGACGTACTCTCAAAGCACTTTTAGACTTGTGTTCATTTCCTCTCACAAACATACTGCCACTCAATAGCTTGTGAATATATTACAAATATTTATAATGTGAAATGTAAATAACAAAACAACATTTTTCTATGTCATTGTGGTTAATGATGGAGGTCAATTCAGGTAAGATCTAATGAGTCATATAATGTGTGTGTGTGTGTGTGTGTGTGTGCCTGTTTATGCTACACTGTGGGGACATTTAGTAAAACCTGACATTTTTGACGGTCCTCACGAGGGAAAAAAAATATTAAAAATAGTAAATGATTTTTATCTGAAAGTGTAAGAATGCAAACAGGTTTTCTGTAAGGGGAGGTTTGGGTTTAGGGTTGGGTTAGGGGATAGAAAATATCGTTTGGTCAGTATAAAAGTAATAGAAGTCTATGGAAAAACAAGTGTGTGTGTGTGTGTGTGTGTGTGTGTTACTTATTACAATTTTTAAACTGATTATTGACCAACACAATGTTTTAGAAGTGGTTTATGCATTAGGCAGATGCTTTTATCCAAAGCAATTTACATTGCATTCAAAGTACACGTTTTATGAGGCCCTGGGAATCAAACTTATGACTAGCTTGCTCTACTGTTTGAGCTACAGAAATGCTATTATGAATGAATTTAATGAATGAAATAGATTTTATATTTACACTGATAATGACACATAAATCTGCACATGAGTCTGTATTCAGAGCTGAAGCCCTGCGCTGGACTCGTGTGCATTACTGTCCTGTGACTGTGGTCAGCGGAGCCGGATGATGATGACCTTTATCTGCTCTGCTGAAGTCTCTCAGACGGAGCGTGGCTCAGTAATGTAGTAACGTGTAAGTGCTGCTGGACGTCCTCAGAGACAGCAGAGCAAACAGCCCAGAACTGACATGTGCTGTGTAGCAAAAACACACTGCGACCTGCTGCGGATAGAAACCTGCTGATCTGCTGGAGTGTGTCACTGTTTCACCGCTCTCTACACTCCAGATTCAAGTCTACTGTAGTCCTACACAGAGCCATTATTGTGTGTGTATACATATATACACAACATTTATAGTATAACACACACACACACACATATTTTTTTTGTTGGTATTTCTCAAATGCAAATATGTATAAATACACTGCAGAACAAAAGGCATCTCAAATATCACTGTCACTGCCATTTAAAGAAAGGTTCCTGAAATAAAATATTAAAAATAAATATTCTTTCAATAAAATTATAGAAAATATAGTTCACAATTCACATGTTCGTCAGATAAAAATCTAATATCAAGTTAAAAAAATTTATAAATCACACAGTAATCAATCTTGCATCATTACGAAAATTTTATTAGCAACGTTTCAATCAACTTTCCTCAGGCTTACAAAACAGTGTTAACATTCAAACATGAGCAGATAAATTAAAAAAACACTCGTTAAGAGAAAAATAAAAAGTTCCAATACCTGTTACAAATAATCAAAAAAGAATCACAAACATAATTCTACATCCAAATGAACAATAATATATATATATATATATATATATATATATTATGACATATTTCATAGCCTCATTAAAGGCAATATAAAAACCATCAGTTCCCCAAAAGAAAGATAAATAAATCAAATGAATAAATAAATATATAAATAAATAAATATAAAAAACTCTGCAAAGCAGACTGTTTACACACTTCCCATGCTGTGTATCTTTATGATAGGACTATCAAGATTTTTTCAGAACATGCTAACATTAAACTCTATTTAAATCAATTGTGACTCGAGTCTCATATGTGTTCCTGTGTCTGCTATAGCTGTATGACGCAGAGATGCTGCCTTCAGAACTTCAGTTAGGATGTTGCCTTATGGTTTGAAACAAAGCTTCAGTGTAAGCAACTACAGCATTAATATCTATTGCTGGAAATCGAATGTTATCAGGATGAATATTCTGATTTTGGCCCAGGCTGTAGGCTGTAATCAAAGCTGGTTTTCCCAGCATGCCGTGTTGCGTCACGTTGACGGTGTGTTCGGTGGACAGATTTGCGTTCATCAAAGCGTGAATCCTCATCAGTACGTGTTCAAGGCCTCGTATCCGTCCTAACACATCTCCATTACTCTCAGCGCTGATGGCTGAGGGAAGAGCTGTGTGTCCGTGTGAGCCGTTGGCTTTGAACTGAGCTGCAGTTTACACTTCGCTTAAAGTAAGAGCTAAAATTACACTCAGGACTGAAGCGGAGTGTGCAGAAATCCCACGGGAGCTGCAGCTTCAGAAATAAAATAAAAGGCTTGGTCTTTCATCAGAGCTTCTCCTGGTCCAGAGCGCTTCTCACTGCTTCTTCTGCTTGTTGAATATAAAACACAGGTGTTTAACACGTTACAGCTGCATTCTTATTTTAAAATGAGACATCTGACCTGAGGAACAGATCAGAAAACTTCATCTGGTGATGATTTTTGAGCGGTATCTCTCAACCGACAGGTTCACAGTGTATTTTGTGTCTTGCAGTATACCAGCATTGAATTTTATTTATAATTTACAAGAGCCCACATAACAGTTTTCTATTTACTCATGATAAAATTACACTTTGTATATTGAAAAAAAAGTTTTTTGAGGACTATAAGATATATGTTATACAAACTGTTATAAAATCTTGCTGTCTGTTCCTCAAAGGTCTTGACCTTCTTTACTGCATACAACACTGAAAATCATACAATATTATTACTGTACTTTTTACTATTATCGCTTTAATTAGTTGTTACCATTTAGTACCTACAGCTTAAGTGTAACTGCCAACCATGTAACTTGCAAACTTATAACCCATCTCACATATCACATTTTAGTTTTGATGTCTGTTTAATGTTTATTGTTTATGTTTGTGTATTGTTTGTTTCAGCCCAGCTAACAAAAATATGTTCTAAGAACATTCCCATTAACATGCAGTTTTTTAAAATGTTTTATAAATCTTTTTTCTTGGTATTGTGAACATTGCATGAACATTCCATTTGATCATTTTGCAAAGATTATTGGAATGTTACTTTTGAATGTTCTGAAACAAGTAACATTTAAACATGTTAGAAGAATGTCCAACTATGATGTTTTAGAGAAAGAAGAATAAATCCATGAACAGTATATAAACTTTTTTTTGTGATAACATTTTCAGAACATTATTAAAGACCAGATAACTTTGAGCAAACAGTCTAATTAATGAAAGAAGATTCCTTCATAACTTTGAGAGAACCTTGTCAGAACGTTCTGAGAATGTTTACTATTTTGTCTCAAAATTTAGGCCAAATTTTGGTAACAGGGCTGGAAAAAAATTGCAAACCTCATTTTAGATAAATTCTAAATAAAGACTAAAATGACCGATATATTTGGTTTGACACTGAAGGATCAGCGGCTCATTTCACTGACCATCTATTTTGTGACCCATTTATGGTAATGAGCAACTAAACTAAATGGCACTGGGTCATGGGAGGGAACGCAGACGGACGGAGATCAGCCGTGAGCGCGGTGATGCTGTGTTTTAGTGAAGGTGCATGGGATGGACTCGACCTTTTCTGCATGTCAAGCAAAGGTTAGAAATCTCCACTGGCCTTAAAGAAATGCTCTTGTTTGCCATTACAGTGAAGATCTTTCTCCAGCAGCACACAGACGCTCTCCAGGGAAACTACAGATGACCCACAAACCCTCGCTGTCTGTCTGTCTGTCTGTCTGTCTGTCTGTCTCACTCTCTCTGCTTCCTAACTGACCATTTCTTCACATTTCTGCCCAATACTCGCCTCTCTTTGCTTAAGGCCTCAAAGTAGAAAATATTTCAATGATCTGTCAGCAAAACTCTTACAGTAAATGTTTTATGCAGAGTCGATTTTTGATGTTCATTTTCTTATTTTCAAACTGCGTTCATCAAGGTTATTATCGTTAACAAACTAAAACCATAAACAAACATTCATTGCATTAAAAAAAAAAAAAAAAAAAAAAATCAGATAACTGAAAAGGCAATATTTCTCATTTTCATTAAACTTCATCTACTAAAAAAACCAAAACTGGAAAAAAAAAAAAAACATTTTAAAGAGAACAAACAAATTAAAAACACAACACAATTACTAAAAATGTAAACTAAAATTAAAACAGAAAATCTAAAAAATAAAACCATTTAAATTAAAATATTAACAAAAAAATATGATAGTAATATGATACTTAAATATCATTGGCATTCAGTTCATTGTGATAAAACTAATATGATTTATGCATTTCAAAAATGTAAGCTTAATATTATTTACTTAGTAGTTTGAAACTTTTGGTCTGCTGATCATATAGCGTTATTTATTTTGGTAATGCTTTACAATAAGATGTCATTTGTTAGCATTAGTTAATGTATTAACTAACATGGACGAACAATGATCAATACATTTATTACAGTATTTATTAATCTTTGTTAATGTTAGTTAATAAAAATACAGTCGTTCATTGTTAGTTCATGTTAGTTCACAGTGCATTAACTTATGTTAACAAACACAACTTGTGATTTTAATAATGCATTAGTAAATGCTGAAGTTAACATTAACTAAGATTAATAAATGGTAATAGTAAAAGTATTGTTCAATCTTAGTTCATGTTAACTCATGTAGTTAACTAATGAACCTTACTGTAAAGTGTTACCTTTATTTAGTAGTTTTTCACTTAAACATCAATACAATCCCACATTTCTTCCATTGGTAGTAAAAGTATGAATGAAAAGGTCACATAAGAGTGAAAAGCAAAACAGCTGCACATTTATTGTTCTCAAGTAAGTCAAACGCTTTTCCACAGACTCTCTTGTCTCCAGCGTATCAATT
Organism: Tor tambroides; assembly: GCA_021397915.2. Classification (NCBI taxonomy): domain Eukaryota; kingdom Metazoa; phylum Chordata; class Actinopteri; order Cypriniformes; family Cyprinidae; genus Tor; species Tor tambroides. The sequence continues at coordinate 7,788 of JAFVLL020032075.1, read as the reverse complement.
TACTTAATGCACTATCATACATATGAGCAGTCATAATTCACACGTTTATATTCCTAAATGTGATTTGTATTTAAAATATGACCTTTAAAGCTTGATATATGGAAATGGACAGATCATATGTAATTCTGGGATTAAATGTCTTATAGATCATAGAGTTTATGAGAAGGGAACCTTGACCGGCCGGTAATTTACAGTGTTATGAGATCAGTGCAAAACACGCTGTAAATAAGCGTGCATCGGACGGAGCGCGTCTGCATCTGTGACAGTTCACGCAGCTGCATCAGTCATTCAGGAAGGCAGATCTGGTCCGCTTCATTTCAATATGGCCGTCTGTACTTGGGCTCCGTATCACGTCTCCCGTCTGGCCGCGCTGACCTTGCTGTTGAGAGGGAACTTTCAGAAATAGACGGCGGGCGGTATATACAGTATGACATTCATAGTCTTCCTCACCATCATCATCCTCAGTCAGATCAGCGCTGGAAGCTTGAATATGCCACATATTAGACATAACAGTATAATCCTGTCAGCGTTTACTCGTCGTGTTTTTCAGTAGAACACAAAAGGAGACATTATGAAGAATCTTCATGCACATCTTTTCCCAGCAACAACAGTCGAGCTCCCAAAAAAGCCAAAGATGAGCCAGTTTTTACTTATGTGGTCTTCAAGATAAGAGAAAACGAGGCAGAAGTGTAATGAAATGAATTTAGTGCTGTCAAACGATTAATTGCGATTAATCGCATCCAAAATAAAAGTTTTTGTTTACATAATATGTGTGTCTACTGTGTATATTTATTATGTATATATAAATACACACACATACAGTATATATTTTGAATTATTATTTACATGTGTTTACATTCATATAATTTATGTCATATATAAATGTGACCCTGGAGCACAAAAGCAGTCGTAAGTCGCTGGGGTATATTTGTAGCAATAGCCAAAAATACACTGTATGGGTCAAAATTATTGATTTTTCTTTTATGTCAAAAATCATTAGGATATTAAGTAAAGATCATGTTCCATGAAGATATTTTGTAAATTTCCTACCGTAAATATATCAAAACTTAATTTTTGATTAGTAATATGCATGGCTAAGAACTTCATTTGAACAACTTTAAAGGAGATTTTCTCAGTATTTTGATTTTTTTTTGCACCCTCAGATTCCAGATTTTCAAATAGTTGTATCTCAGCTAAATACTGTCCTATCCTAACAAACCATACATCAATGATTTATTCAGCTTTCAGATGATGTATAAATCTCAATTTCCAAAAATTGACACTTAAGACTGGTCTTGTGGTCCAAGGTCACAAATATATTTAATACATAAACGTAACATATTTTTCTTAAATATATACATGCATGTGTTTGTATTTATATATACACATAATAAATATACACAGTAAACACATTTATTATGTAAACAAAAACTTTTATTTTGGATGCAATTAATCGCGATTAATCATTTGACAGCACTAGAAATTATCTAGAGTGATTATCAGAATGTATCTATGACAAAGGGTTCTAAAGATATGGCTTCTTATAAAAACGTGTTTCCGTGGCTCAGTTTGCCCCGGGTTAGGGGTAAGTCGACCCGAGTCTGTGTGTAAACTGACCATCTGACTGAATCTGATTCAAACCCATGTGAAATTTAAAAGATCATTTACCTCTTTTAAAAACTAATTTAATAATCACATTTCCTTTTACAAACAGGCATATTTATTTTCTTAAAGCTTACTTAACTTAAACCACATAAAACCAAGCAAATTAAGTTTAGATTTCAATCTTTAATTGTTTTCGTTTCTGAAACAATTTGTTGAACACCAAAGTTGTGACCTTCCCAAAAAACAGACTAAACAGAGTTTTTGAGTCAAATTAAATAAAAACTGAGTTAGAATGGAGGAATAAATGTCACTGAAACTAATAAACATTTAAGTCAAAAGATACTTGGCATGGTAGCTTTTCAGCAATGTCCAACAGGCCATTCAGGACTACATATCTGATTATAATGTGATGAAAAACATCTTCTGGTTCTTATCAGAGAAACCGTCCCTGTCAAATAAACTACAAATGCACTCCATTTAATAAACTACAAATAATATGTATATGTATATATGTGAACTAAACCAATTGTGTAATATCACATTAAAATACCAGTTTATACTTCAGAGATTTAACTTCACTTCAGTGCATTGTAAGTTAAAATGCTGGCTCAATTTACCCCACAGCATTTAGTTCAATTTGTCCCATAGTTGCCATTTTGGAATTTTGGAATAAAGTAGCTAGCTTACCAATTTAGGCTAATATTTAGCTAAATTATTTGCATGGTTTTACATGTTGCTAAATCACCTATATGCATCATTATTATTTTTAGACCTGGATAAATAAACTTGCCCCACTCTCATCTATTGACTTCTCATATTGTTTATGTTATATTATAATATATTTAAGTTGTTGATCAGAAATAGAAAAATGCCAGGTTGCATCAGGTTTTATGTTATTGATGCTAAAATGCGGGTTTGATGTTTGGGTCGAGGGCGAAACAAAAATAATTGAGATTTGAATATGTAAATAACTCATTTAAGTCAAGATAACTCATGTCTTCTTTCAAACTAGTGGAAAGAAAACATCCAAAATACATATTTAAGTGTTTATTTTATTGCACATTATCTATTTGCGTTTTTATATATATAAAATATATCTTTAAAGGCAGTGAGTTTTCTTTTTTCTAGGTTTTTTTTTTTCTAGCTGTTGACAGTATTTTCTGATTCAGACTGATAAAAAGAGAAATCCAGAATCCCCTCTTTATAAACCTTTAATATGTCAACCAAACTAAACAATTTCTTCTAATATTAGGATTTATGGAATTTATGAAAAATTGTGCACATTCAATCAGATAATGAATCATTTGCATATGTAAACATAACATTTCAGAAGACCTAGTCATCTCAATGTACTGTGATGAATCAACTGGGGAGGTTTGGTATTAGTTAACATTTTTACCCAGTATTCACCTGTGGTGCCTTAAATTTGGGTCTTTTTCTCTCACAAAACCCTATGTGACTTCAGAAGCCTTGGAATATAGTGCACTGTAGTGATATCAGATGTTGGATAGCCTCACACGGGGCACCACTCAATGAAGTGATTTTAGATTTAAGCAGCAGTGTAGTGGCTTTGGGCTTAAATATTAAAGGGGTCCTATTATGCTCTTTTACAAAGTCTTGATTTTGTTTTGGGGGTGTACTTTTGGGGGTTTTGGGGGTTCGAAAAACGCATTATTTTTCACATAATTTACATTATTACAATACCTCTCTCCCCAGCCTGACACAAACGGCTCGATTAGTTCCGGGTTTGATGAAGGCCCACCTTCCGAAAAACTAAATGTGTTGTGATTGGTTAGCTGTCCCAGTGCGTTGGGATTGGCGTACAGCTTAGACAGCATTTCAGTATTGCCCCTTGCCAAAACAGCAAGTTCGTCAATATTGCCATATCAATTCAGACCCCGAGAATATTGAGGATCACGCGGAGAACAGCTTAAAAATAACTGCATTGACTATGTACAGATAAGTGCAACAGTAATATGTATTATGTTTGTTGTTCTTTAATTCTAACATTATAACATGAATTGCACTGAAACTGTTATACAGTTGAATTTATTTATACCATAGTCCCACAGACTTACACTATTTGTGGCCGCATATATATGCAAATTAATTCTCTGCCAGCGGGAGGCGCTGTTGGAGCGGGAGAGCTCGAGGTTTCCCCGGTAACACTGTACACAAAACAGAGCTCCGCTCACAAACGCTGCTTTATCAGACATTATATGCAAGATGAAATAAAAATGACATCCAAAATCTTCTGAAAACAGTCGGTTTCCATCAGAAATACAGTGATATTAAAAACAACCGCACTGGGTTTCGATTTTGAAACCAAGCGTTCTCCCCACTCCCCAACCATTCAAATTTCCGTAGGCGGGATTTACAATTTGTGATGTCACAAAACAACTTTGTAGTCCAAACGAGCCATTCGTTGTAGTTCTTAAAAAGGGATTTTTTAAAAACAAAATATCTCCCTTTGGAGTAGACTTTGAGATTTGTAACTTTGTAGATCGTTTTATGCCCAAACATACACACTACACACTGACTAAAATTCAAAAAGTGAAAAAGCATAATAGGACCCCTTTAATATTCATCTTTAGTTTTGGTCATTCTATTTTAAGGGGCACCAGCCAGGAATTTCACCTTGACAGTAAAGATCAATAATGGAAGATTGTTGAATAAATAAGAATTACATTATATTCTGGCCAATCTGTTAGATTTGTGTGATATCGTTAACTTGTAGAGCCTCTTACTGGATTCTCAACACAAAAGGGGTTTTATTAACAAAGGGTAATTAACAACTACTAAATGGATACAATGAATGGATAAAGTGCAAAAGATTGATAAATACAGGTGATTGAGTTGGATGTTACTATGGGCATTTGACCGCTGTTCACTACAGTTTGAAAAGATTAATTTGATACAAATAGATGACCTTAATTGTTGACCACAATTACTGCATTTTTCCTTTAGATTGTTTGAATATCAGGCATTCTTGCAGGACTCCTAACCCGATTCATGAGCAGAAGAGAGATCTGTAGTGCATCAGTCAACTCGCTTTTACAACAGCAAAGGAGAAAAACAGCTCGCCACCAGAGAGCTTCTGCACGCTGTAAAAGGCTGTAATGCAGTAAAGTGTCTTTCACAATATCAGTCTGCCACGGCGCGACACAAAGACACAAAGAAAAGCGCCATGGCATTCACGCGCTGATCAATACGCCCGCTTACAGCCGTGGCATTGCTCTAATGAATGTGCGCTGGTAAAGTGCACATATTGGCAGGCTTTTTGGGAGGCTTTTCAAGAGAATTAGCACTGTCACCACACGGCTAATTGAGAATGTCTGGAGCATAGATTTCTCACAAAATATCAATTAGACCAACAGAGTGAATCCAAACACATTTCGTGAAGTGGCGGCGGGTTCACAATGCTCTCAGACAAGAGACAATGACACGCTAGTGCAGCTGAACTCACAGAACATGGAGCCAGCACAGTTTATGTGCAAATAAATGATTAAAAGTCACTCTGATGGTACAGACATGGGGGGAAAGAGCTATTAAAAATCTGTCACCAGATGCAAATATATTTTGCATATATATATTATACTTATAACTAAATATTTATGAGTAAATTTAGGGACAGAATTGATCTAAATAAACATTTGAGCAACTGAAGTAAGTGTCACTTTCAGCACTTTATGAGTATGATTCTGCTGTGGTTAGTTTAGCTACAGTGTTATTACAGCTTTATTACACTAATGAATCTGTGCTGACAAGTCACATTTATTTCTATGGCTATGCATACAATACAGATCGTTTCAAAGCAGCTTCACCAGGAAAATAACAGTGTTAATGTACAGTACAAGCTGTAAAGCAGCTCTACAGAAGATAAGAGTGTCATTATTCAGTTCAATGTTGACTCCGTTCAGTTCAATAAATGCTTTGATGTTGCAGATTTCATCAGTAATGATGTGAATTATGTAGCATCAGTATGGATCATTTTCTACATCATTCTAATCAAATCGAAGGAAAACACATTGTTTTGTCAAACCCCAATTCCTCCAACAGTTATAAAATAAAAATGTATATATCGATTTAATCACCTTTAACAAAATCTAGGCATTTGTCATAAAATTATCTGTAACATTTTAAAAAACTTTTTGTCATTGCACTTGATGAGCATTTTTATAATACTCATAATAACATGACTAGAGTTTTACATGCAATTTAAGTTTGTTAGAGGTTTGATCACATTGTTTTTTTCAGCTGCTTACACACATTTTCAAAACTTTGCCTCCTTTTTTTAAACTTTACACACAAATCCAAGAACTGCACACACAAAATGCAAAATGCCTCACATCTCTTGCAAAATGAAGCACTGCATTCAAAATATCACAAACACATCTCAAAAGCAATCATTTACAGAGAGAATTGTGTGTTGTGTTTTGCAAAAAGTGTTTTATGAAATTGAGTCAAAAGCCGAGAATTAGTGTCTGGTTTTGCAGATTTGGTGTGAGTTTCTGCTGTCTGAGTGTCAGCTTTCAGAAACTGTGTAAGCAATAGCTTTAGTGATTCTTGACTTAAGTTTGATTCTTCAGCATCACAGCACTGATGGTTTATGGCATGTGAACTGTTCATTTAATGGCAATGATATTATATAGCAGAAGGTCTGCTGTGTATGATTTTTCTCATCGTCTTTCCTCTCAGGTGAGCGGAGCACCTGTGAATCAGCTGTACAGAGAGCTGAATGATCCTCTCTGTGCATTATTGTAATTATATTTCCGTGGACAGCTAAATTAAGTCATTGTGCTTCAGGGGACACAGACAATTGTACTTTTCCCACTGACACACATGAGGCAGTGTAGTCTGTTAAGTAAAGGAGAAAAGACCCCTATTTATAACGCCACCGTTTTCACCATGGGCTGCATGCAGAGGGTTAACCAGTCACTCATTTAATGCCTTTCACTTTACCTGCTCAGGAACGGCTCTGAGTGCTGATTTTACTGAAGTGACGAAGACTTATTAAGTTTTAATGAGAAGAGCTCCATCTGTAGACCACTTGTTGAATTGCAAAAGGGATCGGTCCTGTCAAACACAGCAGAGACCAACACAACACTGTTTATCATGCTGAAATGACAAACATGTAAACAAAAATATAAATTGCTTAATAGGCCTACTGCAGTAGCTGTGCGACACAAGTGACTGGACGCTCAAGCTTTCACATCAACATCTAAAGCTATGGGAAGTGTTTTCCCTCTTTAAAAAGTTTCTGTTGCTGTCTCAACTACAGGTCATGATTATATGGTTATTTGTTGTTGATTATTGTTTTATTGCTGCTGTCTGTGAGCCATCAGAACAGACCTGAGACACGTTTTTTGGTCACAACCCACCAGCTGAGAAGCACTGAGCTAGATTACACAAAAATACTTCACTATACGTTAAAGTGACCATATTCAGTGCAATATATACCATTGCACTGAATAATTACCACAAACATTTACCACAGTTCCTGTATCTCAGCTAGATGCTAACATCTCCAGAGGCCACCAGGATTTTACAAGGACTTTTACTTTATAGACTAAATAACATTTTTGGCCTATCATGTTAGTTAGTTTGTGGCTGTGTTTAAGTACTAACGCATTTTACCAAAGCTTTTATAGCTGCTTTAATCACCATAAGATTATGTTTATGTAAATATGACCATATGTTTCTGTAAATATGACCATATCTGTGATCACAAGGATCTGTTTTCCTGCTAACAAACATTCTGTATGCTGCATCATTGTTGTCTTGAGCCCAGGGTTATTATTGTTAACTGAAACTGAAACTAAAACTTTTTTTTTTTTTTTTGGAATGAAATAAAAGAAGATATACAGTGCCCTCCACTAATATTGGCATCCTTGGTAAATATGAGCAAAGGTGGCTGTGAAAATAAATCTGCATTATTTATCCTTTTGATCTTTCATTCAAAAAATTCACAAAATTCTAACCTATCACTGAAGTAAAACAATTGAAAGTGGGGAGAAAATCTCATGATAAAATAAATGTTTTTTCTCCAATGCATGTTGCCACAATTATTGGCACCCCTGGAAATTCTAATGAGTTAAATATCTCTGAATTATATTCCCATTCATATTTACATTTTTTTTTAGCATACCAGGGAGTCTAGGAGCATGAAATTGTCCAGCTATG